>JAQGBY010008833.1:0-10229 GCA_034698785.1 Mycogona germanica
CGAACTATTTTTATATTATTAAATTAGAACTGGTAATTGCGAAAAATATTGAGTTTCGTGCACACCGAGAGTTAAACCACGTACCTTAACTTAGGAGTTGACCCCTGGATTTCCGGGAGTTCGTCAATCCAGTCCACCAAATCAAGGGGTCGGTGGTTCAACTCCCGGTCTGCACGAAACTCTATATTTTTCGCAGTTACCAGTTCTAATTAAATAATAGTAAAATATTATTATAAAAGAGAGTTCGCCACTCGGTTCGTCTTCTGGAATTCAACATTTTCCGAATAATTTGATTTCTTGACAGGATTATGTTAAATCACAACCACAACTACACTTTGACGGTGTCGTCTTTGATCGCTGCTGTATGAATTGTACATACGAGGTTAATTTTTGCTATGGTGGCATTGAGTGCGCGCGCACCCTGTAGATTCGTCAATTGTCGATAAGGGTGGTGGGGATTTGCTGGAGGAAAGGATAAGGGAGAGAGAATCAGGAAGACAACATTTAGTTCGGCGAAAGAGAATAAGAAATAAAAATCTTCTGGCGATTTGGAATCGTCCCAAGCTGCGTCACATCAGAATCTGGAAGCGCACAAAAACATGCTTAATGGATTCTACTGAGAACCTCGAACGCTAAATTCATCACGAATTTCATGAACAATTTACTGTTAAACAATGATAGAGATTAGGAATTGAACTCGAGACGAGACTTAGCCAGTCTTGAAATCACCGTGATACAGCACACTTCCAAAACTATCTCGCCTCAAAATGTCTTGGTCTCTTTGGAACGCCGATTATGAAAATAAAGTTTAAATTTTGTAATTTTTATAGGCTAAAACAATTGAATTAAAATTTAGGGGTGTGGGGTAAGCGCCAGCCAAAATGTCGAAATGAACGCCACCTAGCGTTAAGGCGTAGAGCGAATAACATCTATCCGCTGTATACTTTAACGTAAGGTGGCGTTCATTGAATAGCCACTGATTCGTGTAAAAAGTACTGCAACAAGAAGAGGGGGTCTCACGATGATCTTTTATAGGAGAACACGGTGAAACGGCTGCAAAGTCTGTTAGTGATAATAGTCGGGAAACAATAAAAATTGTTATATTTCACGTTTGAGGTGACACGGGAACCAACGTTGGTAGAAAGGAGGACCGCTAGATACTGCGAAGCCTTACCACCATAAGGAAGATAGTTCTCAAAATATAAATCCTATTTTCGTGTTGCGCCCCTCGGTCGACTATGGATGCCAAAAACGCGTTTTAGATTACGAGATATCTGAGATACGTTTATCCCCTCCCCTCCATCCTCCATTCCGTTCTGCGAATGCGACCTGAAAGAAATATTTTTTTTGTTTGAATTTCCAAACGCATAGGCAAAACGTCTCACATTTCCGCTAGATGATTTAAATTGTTAATGACAGTGACAAGGAAATTGTATATTGATTCAATTTACGATTCCATTTGAACCGAATTCTTAAGCACTGAAATATTAATAATAATGCTATTACGGTTTTGATTGAGAAGAAGTATTTCGTATTGTGTATTCCCGTCTCTGCGATATTTAATACAATATAGTTGGATCGTTCAGCCGGTTATACCTCGATAGCTCAAGACCGGCGTAACGCAGCGAAATGAAATTTACGCTGGATGTGCAGCACCGGAGTTCTGTTAATTAGACACGAACCCCGCATAATAATAATAGCATCTATGGACGTCGGCGAGTTACGATTGCGAGTATGCGGTGGCCACATGGTGTATGGGGATTGTATATAGACAAGTGTCGCCATCTACATGCATTTAAGGGGGATTGAGAGACGAGATGTTTGAATGAGGTTGACCTTAGGATAAAAGGAGGGGGGGGTGTAGCTAGGAATGACGTCACAAAAGCAGACATGATACTTTAGGACTACCGAAAACTAAAGTGATGCGCGATTGGTGTAAAATTTCGTTAGTGCAGATAGCTTTGTTTTAATAGTTTTGAACAAATCAAATAAGCATATCACAATTTCCCCATTTTGTGATCCCGGACGAAGCCGGGTCCTTTGTCCTAGTAATTTATATTATTAGCCAAAATAGCCGCAAAATTATTTTTATGTATTGTTTCTACTTAATTTTGTATTGAATCAGTTTTATCAAGGAAACGCGCAAAAAACAAATTTTAAGTGATGATACTTACGGTAATTATCTGTTTTAATTACGAATGTAGATATTTTTTTGATTAGGACATGAAAGCACCAAACGAAAACCAAAATAGATAAAATCTCAAAAATTTGCTGTAACCTTAGGTTGCATGCAAAAACCAAAATACAGGAGCGTGAAGGTCTTCTGTCGAAAAAAATAATTATGCAATACCGGGGATTGCACAGATGCCGCAATAGTTCAGATTCCTCACCAATTAAGTCAGCAAAACGTCTAAATATCATCTCCGAGAGGAGACCGAATACACATATGCGTTCTTATGTGATGTTGATTGAGTTGGCGAGCCCTTGACTTCGTTTTCAGCAACCTCTGTGAGGGCGCACTCACGGCAATGAAGAAACCCTGGGATCAGTTTCGAAGAAAACGACCATAGACTGATATTGAATGCTTTTTTCTTGGTGGCAATGCCTCTTTCAAGAAAGTTTTTTATGTGGAACGTTTAAATTAATACACGCACTGGAAGGAGGATTTAAAAAAAAAGTAACAGTCAATTCCTATTAAATAATATAAAATCTATTACTATTGTGCTTCTATTGTATGCATAGCTCACAAATGGCGTAACGCAGCTCCATGAAATTTACACTAGACGTAGTGCCGCAAATTCAAAGATCAATGCAGTTTGTTTCATGCATTTATGTTGTTGTGTTCATGAGATACGGGTAAATATTTGATGTGCACATGTGTCGCCATCTACCAGGCGGTTTAGGAGGCTGAGAAGCGGGAGGTTTGAACGAGGTTGTAGTTGGGTTAAAAAAGAAGATAGTGAGTGTGTCTGAGAAAGTCACAAAAGCTAAGTTGATTGTGAGCTAAATCGAAAACCGCACTTCCGGCGTACTAAATTCGATTGAACTAGTACAGGTCTTTTTTGCCTGTAAAAATAATAAAACAACGATCTCTGTTCGTCCTTCGAAATCAAATAATGTAGTGACGTGCTTCTAGTTCGAAGGTCAATTTCAGTTTATTCCTGCACAGTAAGCGACAGATTCAGAAAGGATAGGTTACTTTTCATTTTATCCGCTGGGGTCGCTGCAGTTTACGTGGTTGCCCTCTGGTGTGTGTAAGGGAGTAGACGTAGACGAACGAAAATGAGTGTGCCTCAGCTGCCTATAAACATTTGAATGACGTGAACGCTTCGTGAGGGGCTGGATGTATTTATATGCGTGTCATAAATTTGCATGCATGTGCCAGTCAACTTTTGCTTAATAAGATAAAAAGAGGCAGCTGCGAGCTGGCAATGGATTTTCGGCGAGCACTGCAAATGTTGGCGACTGAAATTGCGACCCTTTTTGTAAAAGATACAATTTTGTGGACACATTTACTAATGCAATCTTGCATTTTCTTTGGTTTATACAATCTGTAATCACAGAATATTTTTATGTTTAAAAACGTTTTTATAAAAAATAAATGTCAAAAATACACAAATGTGAATCTTGACGTTCACAAGAGTTGTGAAAAATCAACACATTTTAAATATGCGAGGCACTGTTTCGAATCCTTGATAATAAGACGAGTGTTTGACTACTGTATTGTGCAATTGCCAGGCAACACGAGACAGGTAACCTGTTCATCCGTCACCAGAGGACAGCACCTGACATATCTGATTGTCTCCCCTCCCCCACCACTGCGCTACGTCGGTTCATTGAGATACTTGTTAAGGAGATCCACCAGCGTGGTCGCCCTAAATCCCCAACCCCCCTTCAGGAGGCGACCTGATACTTTTGCCTAGCCTTACTACGTCGGTTCGTGACCTCTTTTCCTCTTTTGACTCTCGCCCCGCGTCAGTGACGTCAGCACCTCGCCAAAGAAGAAGGCGCGTGAAGGCGCAAAAAAAATTCTAAAAGTCTCGGCCGGGAATTGAACTTTCGTTTTGCTATTTTCGGTTATTTTGTAAATTTACTGTATATGTGCGAATATCAGACAAGAATATTTGCTCAGCGAGGGTGTCTGAATAGTCCTTTTTTTCTCACACACTTCTATTGTTTCGTTTGCACTGGTCGATTGCTGCTCTCGACTTACTTTCTCTCTTCGTATCTCTCTTCTCTTACAGTTTAGACCGGCGATTGATCAGCTAGAAAAAGAAAAGAAAAGAAAAAGACACAAAGAAAGAGTGTTTGCGGTAAGACTTGATCCATCACACGCTGAGATTAATCACAGAAACGGAAATCACACAACTCGCCCCAAAGACAGAGGAATTCACCGAAGGAGAAGGGAAAGACATTTTCCTGAGACGTTTCATGTGAACAACTAGTTCGATCGCCGGCCGTTAGTGGCGCATCGGATTGCCATCCTTGATAAAACCATGTATCGAGAATTATGGACGGCATTAACAACGTCGACTTGCGGTTTATCTTGTGGCGATTGGAACAGACTTGATGTCCAAGTGCTCCAACAAAAGTTCACAGACTAATTAACGATCATGTCCATAATATGATCTTGAAATTGTGATGCGATAGGAAAAAGTAAATGCTTTGTGGTTATTGTCACATTTGATGAACTCATCAGTTGGTTGTGCCGTTCTAAACCGGAAGTGACGTGGTACCAATCAGCCACCGCGCTGGATTCGTTCTGAGAACAAGATAGATAGTCCATCTATCGAGTGACGTCAACGTGTAGGAGGCGCGTGCGCGGCCAAACCAGCCAATCGTAACTTTGGGGAACAAGTCGACCAAGGCGCCACCTAGTAGGCAGGCGTCGATCCGGTCGCCCATGGTCAACGCCCACCAGACCAGGGCAATGGGTAAACGTAAGAAGCGACCAAAGTCCGAGCGGGACGGCGCCGGAACGTCGGCCACCGACCGCGCCAACTCGCTGCCCACCAAACTGCAGCTGTCGTTGCTCAACAGCCGCCTGGTGTCGCTGGCGGCGGAGGGTCAGAAGGCCATCGTCGCCATCCCGCAGAAGCCGGTCGACATCTCCGTGTTTCCCAAACTGGTGGAACAGCGCCGGAAGTATCCGGCTCTCTTACGGGTGGAATGGCAGGTAAGATCAGATCGTTTGAACCGTTCACTACAAATAGAGGTGTCTCGAAATGCGGACATGATTTTTGAGATTCTTTTGACGACTTAAATGGATATATATATTTTTTTAATTCACTGAAGTGACGGGTCACAACAGGAAGATTCTGTACCCTCTCAGTGCTTAGGCACTATGTGAGAGGCACATATGTCCTTAATTGCTGGTGTTTTGCTGAAGAAAAACCAAATCGGGTTTCCGTTTGCATTTTTCTGTTTGCTGTACTGCTGTCGCTATTTCAGGACATCTCCATAACAGACTATAAATAACTGCGAGAAGCTCATCGTTGCCCCTTGTAATGAAGCAACCACCGCCGGCACGAGGAAAGCCGAGAGGTCGCATCACATGTCATAAATCAGGGGCAGCATAATAGGAGGCAATCACACATAGCAAGAGCAGTTCAAAATTAGTCAATCGCGTGACTCAGGAAAACAAAACAAAAATGCCGTCACCAACAACAAATCTTGTTGTAGGTATTTTAACACCGATCATGTAGCTTGAATAATGCACAGCGAACTTGAAATGTCATTTTGATAAACGAAAACATATCAGAAAGAAATAATGCACTGCAAAATTTATTGCCGCACATCACGCCATGCCGCTCGTTCCTCCCACTAAAAAATACCCTGCTCAGCAGCGGTTTCCAAACCTTTTGATAATGGGCCAAAAAGGTTATGGACCGCCTGCACCATTGCTACAGAAAATTTTCGAGTCATTTATTTCACCAACACAACTTTTTTACGGAGATAAAATACAGTATTTTTTATTTCTGTTGTCACCTCCCTCCACTATCTGAACATCAAATCTCTCTGTTAGAAGTAAATTATGATTTGACACATTTGTCACAAAAACATAAATTTTCATTACAAAATTATGAAAGATTTCTTTTTGGAAAATGTTACTGTATAGTACAATTTCTTACGTAACATTCCAGTTAGACATATTTTAATTGCCATTATTTTGTATACAGTTTGCAACTAGTTGCACTATTCTGTACTAGTTTGCAATTTAATTACAAGTCAATTGCAATTGTGTTATATCTTTTATTTTCTCTTTTCTGTAAAATTTCATTGATTATTTTTTAATGATCATAAATGATTGGCTACATATTTTGTATTTATGTTGAGCGTTTGCGCAAAGAAAAACCGAGATGATATTGTGCAAACCTGTGAATTCCAGCTAAATGTGGCCTACCCTGATTTTCAGTAAGTGCACACTGTAGACGTCAATGTCGTTGATTGATGTCAAGTTTCGCAGCGCCACGCTCCAAATACGTGAATACGACCTTGGATTCAAAAGCATTCTATTGAATATTAATAATTGATTGCCACTGAGGTTCAATTTGCACACCCAATGGGAGCTATGTTGTCCATTCCTATCTCGAAATAAAATTCCGATGGTCCTGGAATAACCGTTGACCCTGACCGGTCAAACAATTCAAAAACAGATTAAAAATAATACAACCCGTAAAAAATTCAGAGAAATACCATAAATACAATTTTTGTTTACGTTCATGACGATTTAAAAAAAATGATCAACTACATTTTTGTATTTTATTCGGATTGCTTTCCGAATCCATACATGGCTGAAATTAATGACTTTAAAAAATCTGAATAAAACGGCAAATACAATGGGGAAATTATAAATTTAAAACAACAAAATTGTGTAACACTGATGTCAGATTTTTATTTTTATATTATTAAATGTTAAAAGCTTCAAGTTATGATTAATTGATTATGCTTTTAAATGCAACAACACCGCGTGTGAGTTTTTAACAGAGGTTAACTTGTTGTCAACTGTACAATGTTGTCAGGAAGGAATAGAAACCGACAAGTGTTAAAAGAAACTCGATTTTAAGACTAGCAAATTCCATTTTCGAACCTGCGTCGGAAGCCGACAGTTAGGTGTCCGAAACACCTAAAGCCAGTTTGTACAAATCTGTTTTCGTTGCGCTGCCGTGGTAAACCAATCCATCATGGACCATTTGTGATTGCCACAACGCATAGACTTATCGCGCCAAAACGTGTAGCGCCATCTGTCGGCGGACACAGGTGGCACTGCTAACCGCGTCACCTAGGTACAGATAATTCCTCAAAATACGCATATGGCCGGCTAGTTCACATGTGCAAGCGAGCTATTCGTAGAGCAGGGGAGCCATTTTGGACTCAATCTTTCTACGTTACGATCACGTTATCCAAATCAGCCAATCACAGCTTGGGGAAGATAAACTACACTGTGGAAGATTGAGTTCAAAATGGGCTACCCAGCAATTTCGTCTGCTTTAGATCGACTTGCCAATAAGAACGGGCCATTAGATATAATAACGCAGATTGAGAGCATCTGGATTATTTCGCATTTTCATTGCGGACCTAATTGTAGCCTAATTAATTCCAATTTAGCGCCTGTTCCAATAGGCTAGCATGATTTTACAGTGTAATGCTATCTGATGGAATATTTTGCGCCCCTTTTAGGGGCGTCTATAGCAACTTCGACCCATTCATTGAACATACGCCCTCCTATATATATATTTTTTCTGTACGTTGGCGTGTGGTGTACTCACACAAAAGGCAATGCCATTAAATATCGGCATCAGAATTCCGTGTTGGGATCTCGGCTGCGCCCACAGGCGTCCATAAATATGCCGTTTTCAAATATTGACACGAAGTTCCATATAGATAACGGAACGGAACGGCAAATAGCGCTATTAATACTCGTATACGTTGGGCGACTGCTGCCGGATCGACATACTGTACTACAGGAGTGGTGAACCAACTTTTATGCTCTACCGGTTGATTATTAAATTGTCAACTGTTAAAAGTCAAGTATCTCTTGAAATACGTGGGCAGCTGGGAAACAATTAAAAAGTTTTTAATGGTTTCTTACAAAATGACCCAAAATGTATGAACAATTTTGAACTTTAGAAAAACCATTAAAAGGAATTCGGTGTGACCACTTTTGTACTCTTTAATTAAATTGGTAATAATTTAATTAGTAAGAATCCCGTTTTTAAAACGGAACAAATTTAATACTATTGAAATATAAAACGAAATTGGTATTTTCTGCTTGTGATACGAGAGCTCACCAACTGCGTAACGCAACGTCAGAAATGTACACAGGATATTATGCCGCAAACTCTTTAATTAAATTAAGGTAACTAACTAAGGTAACTAAGGTAAGGTAACTTAAACTAAGGTCATTGCAACTTATTTCAGGTCTTTATGTTGCTATTTAATGTGCACTAGATGTATTGCAGCAAATTATACGGTAAACTCAACTTGCTTTCAGGTAGTTATGCTGTTGCGCTCATGAGATATGAATTTAATAAACAAAAATATCACAGAGTCTATGGACGTCGGGACGAGTTCTGATTCCACAATGGTGGCCACATGGTATCTGCAGACAGAAAAGGGGGCCCTGAGAGGTTTGAAAGTAAACGGAGGGAGTGTGGCTAATGACGTCACAAAAGCAAATATGATTGTGAACTTTGAACTATCAAATTCGTGAGGTATCGATAGTTTTTCAAAATATCTTCCTCCGTTTTATGATCTCGGTTTTAATATCAAACAAAATATTACTTCCTTTTTGAGAACAGAGCTACCTCCATTTTTGTTTTCTGAAATCTGTTGAAGGCCTTTCTTGATAACTAGAATGAAATTTAGGAAAAAGGATTTTCGTGAATTAACAATTTTTAAAGACATCTTTCGTCACAAAGATTAATGTCTTCTTAGTAGATGAGAACTAGTTTGAGAGCCTCTGTTCAAGACTGTGTACCTATGGGCATGGTCGATGCCGGGTCCTCGCGCATCAGTATTTGACGAGGCAAGAAACGTGAGCGAAAATCGATGCCAAAGTTTGATTTATGACCACTCATTCTACATGCTCGGCAGTGAGGAATCGCTGTGCAGGGGCTGTCAAACCATCTCCTTTTCGAAACAGAAAAATTAGAACCTTAAGAGAGAAAGGTTCTCAAATATCCAAATCACTAGGAGGCTTAAATCTTAGTCAACTCAATGTTTGTCTCCATACATAAAAATTAAATAATTCTTGCAGGGAATGATCCCGGAATGACACCTCAAAATTGCCAGCGACTTGAATTTATATTATTTTTCATTTCGTTTCAGTCGTCATCGCTATTATAGTCGCCATTTTTTAATTCTGAAAGGGCAACTGAAATGAGCAATGTTGCATAACGATTATGATTATCAATAAAAATACTGTATTAACAAATTATTTTATTATAGTAAGTAACAAGGAAAGCAATACCCCACCAGGTGGCGTTAAATTCCAGTCTGCAGTGTTCAAATTCGGCGATGGATGGTTCGGCCCAACGTTTACGATCCCCAGTGTTTCTCGATTATATCCAACAGGGCTGATCTTATGCTGTTGTAGGAGCTGTAGGCGACCCGTGAAAACTCAAGTCTTAATACGCGAGTTAGTCAATTGTCTTAAGACCCCGTGTCCTCATAGGTGCACTTGGAAAGCAAACTTTCCTTTGGATTAAAAAGTATTAGCTTCGCTACCCTTTTGCACTGTTAAAAACAGAATCTAGAATTGGAGACATTTTTGTATTTATAAAAAACGGAATAAAAGCATTCGTTTCAAATTCAAATGCGTATTTTCGAATGTTTTAAAAACATGAATGTCTTGGAATGAAAAATGAAATCATTCTACTTTTTGTGTAACTTCAAATTTTTAACAAAAAGTTGTTTCAATTTTTTCTATTGCCAATTAAAAACAATTAAAACAATAAATTGCTTTCATTTTTTATTTCATATTTTTAAATTAAAACATTTCTTAAATGATTATGATCAATAGAAATGATTAGGAAGATTGGGATCAAGGACTCTCAAATGATTAGGATGATTGGGATCAAGGACTCTAAAATGATTAGGATGATTGGGATCAAGGACTCTCAAATGATTAGGATGATTGGGATCAAGGAATCTCAAATGATTAGGATGATTGGGATCAAGGACTCTCAAATGATTAGGATGATTGGGATCAAGGACTCTCAAATGAT
>JAQGBY010008834.1:0-10225 GCA_034698785.1 Mycogona germanica
ATCTGATTGTAGTCCTGCAATCCCCAATTATCTGAGTGATTAACTATCATCGGCTTCTACCTCCTACTAAGATTTAAATAGTTCTCCTTTCTCAACATCGATACACCATCGTTATCGATCGTCAGGTGTCCGTCTCAACCCGATTGGTGTAGTAGAGTGGCAAACTTGCCTGTCTTGGTCAAGAATTTAATTTTAGTAAAATTTAAAGCACGTTATTAAATGAAAAGTTCCGTTTAGCGATTGCCATCGAGAATGCTGGAATTGCTAACGTCGTAGGCTAATTGATAATTTAATACTTACAGTTGAAGAGCCGCAAGTGGCGACGCAACAGCCGGCAACTGGCACGCCCGTCCCCCAGACCAACAGCACGCAATCTCAGCCGCTGCCCAAACCCGTTTCTGAGATCAAGCAGGAGAAGCCGGACACCACCAGCACAACTACGGCCACCACCACCACGTCCTCCTCGGTCACTTTGTCATCGGTCGCGAATACCGCCGTGACAGCCACCACCACCACGACAACTACAACGGCATCATCGGTCAACAACAGCCAGTCCAACAACAAATCGTCGACAAAGCCTCCGCTGGAAAAACGACCACGTCTTATGGCTTGAGGTAGACGACATGAAAGTGCCGCACTCAAAAAGAGATATCTGAAAGATTGGAGAGGGCAGAAGTGATCACTCCTGCCCTCTTTTTTGGTCATCATAATTATGTCATGTTATGGTCATAATAATAAAACTGCTTAAGCACCATGAGGGGGACGTAAGGCCTGTAGTGCGGTGGACTACAGTTGATAAAAAAAAAAAAAAAAAATTGACGCAGCTTTCGTCGACGTAAGTGTCGTTAATGTCGCCACATCAAAACGGAATAACACCCAAAAGCCTTGTTAAAGGGGATCAATCTAAAGTGTGACTACAAACACAACAAATGTTGCAGATCCAAAGATTTGTACATTTATTTAACGTTCACATGGATACAATAGTACATATGTGCTGGAACACACGATTGGCGATCATATTTGGTCTCTATTTACACGGGACATTGGCATTAGTTTTGGAAAACCTTACGACTACAATTAGCGTTTTTATTTATGGCACCTTCCTGTGATGAAACTGCTCAAAAGTTGTAATTGATCGATCGAAGTTAAATCATTTTAAAGATTGTTTCGCTTATTTAGAAAATTTTAACATGCCTAATATTCCAGGGCATTATTCAGGTCCATTCTCTTACAGAGGGTGAATTTTAATTTACTTGTCTGACGCCAGTGCGAGTAGTCGGCCTTTTAACGATTGTTTTAAATAACCAAGCGAATTCCACACTTTCTCTATTTTCTCGATAAATGTAAAATCAAACCGCACCTCAAGACAATCTCAATCAAATGCAGTTATATAAACTGACCACACACACGCACACCCAATACACAAAACACCCTCCTAAACACGTTTACGATGACAAGAAAAATTCTTGATCGATATTTCGATTAAATTTGCCGAAAAAGTTTAGACATACCGAGAGATTGACTTGCAAGTACACAATCTTTGGGGCAATTGCAGTCATTCATTTGTTTAGATAAAATATAGACACGTTCTCCTGAAGTGCTGCAAAATAAAAAAATAATCTCTTCGGCACCAGCTGCCGGTGGACGTCTGTATTAACGCAGCTCACCTTTCTAAATAGCGAGCTAATGAAGTGGACATGCCTTGGGATCTTGTTATTAAACTTCATCTCCTATACATTTTATACTTGCACGCCTTTGTGGACTTTGAGTAGGACGGGACAGATTCATTTTTATCTACGAGGCCATCTGCATCCACTGACACGTCTTTGGTTTTTTGGTGAGAACGTTCCTCGATACGATTTAACCGTCACTATGACCATTCTTGTTTATGAACGAGCCGATAAAACTCAGATTTACTGTCTTCCAACAGCGTCTGGGGCGAGTCCATTTCGAGCACGCATCCTTTGTCCATGACTAAGATGCGGTCACTGTCGAGCACTGTCTCGAGTCTGTGCGCGATCGTGAGAACGGTGGAGTCGATAAAGGCGGCGCGAATGGTTTCCTGGAGCAGACGGTCAGTCTCGTGGTCCACGTTGGCCGTGGCCTCGTCGATGCACAGAATCTAAACGACGCAAGGGAATAATTTCGTGTATTATATTTTAAGTTTAACTACCAAGTTCACATTCCATTAAACAATAAATCCAAAAACATGTACAAGTTTTTAATCAAGTTCTGATTAAGTCTTAAAAGCACCAAAAATGTAAAGATACCGATGCAGTTTCACGTATTGATCATTGCCAGATTGTTTAAATACGTAGGCCTCCTTCAAAGACTAGTCACAAATTTAAATTTGTTTTACTGTTGCTGACTGTATCCAGCGTTTCTAATAAAATATTATTTACACAGGCACAGGGTAAACGAGGGATCCAGTGAATTTTAGTGGTCATGTCAGTTGAGTAGCCAACGAATACTAACGTCTTAAATTGATTCTCCTTACCTTGGCTTTGGTGACAATGGCCCGCGCCAGACAGAGCAGCTGCCGCTGACCCATGGACAGGTTGCTTCCCCTGTCGCCACTGTGGGCGTCCAGACCTCCCAGTCGCACCACTGTCTCCTCCAGATGGCACATTCGGATCGCCTGCCACAGATTTTCATCGGAACTCCTGCAAACGGGGAGGAAAGAAAAGCTATATCAACACTACTTCGGCGACCAAACTGACCAAAATCATCTATGAGCTAATACCTGTGACTATTTACAACTAGAATTCCTCGAAATATGGGGACTTATTGATTGTTCTACAACGATTGGATAAAGGATTGAATGGCGTACACAAATTTATATCGGTTGGTGTAATTTCGCCCTTAAGGTTCTCCTACTTACTCGTTGGACGGATCCAGGTTATTACGAACGCTGTCGCTGAATATGAATGGATCTTGAGGTATGACAGTCACTTTGCTCCTAAACCAGAAATTACTCACGATTAATTGATTACTTCTAAACCTTGTGAAGCCAAAAATCGCTTTTAAACAATGCACCATTTTAAAAGTATGTAGATTAGACAAAAAAAACGTAATTGATCGAGCCGAGCTCACCTTAGGTCCTTGAGATCCATGAAGGCCAAAACCTCGCCGTCGATCGTGATTCCGCCACTCTCGACCTCCACCAGCCGAAAGAGAGCAGCGAACAGGCTGGATTTCCCGGCGCCAGTTCGCCCCACGATGCCCACCTTTTCGCAGGGCTTGGTGCTGAAGGTCACTTTGTTTAAGGCAAACGGGTGGTGCTCCTTGTAGCGAAGCGCCACACTGTGAAAGGCCACTACGCCGCTGCAAGGCCAATTCAGCGGCGGCTGGAGAAAAAGAAAAAGTCAAATCGAATTTATTTAATTGGGCACACCTGTACCCACCCCGAAAGGATCAGAAGCGGCTTTAACAAAGGCCTTAAAAGACCCTTACACAAGGCAGTAGTTACCTTCTTGAATCCGTCCCAGCGCTCCTGCTTGACATTGACAATGTACTGCAGCGTGCGTTCGACGCTAACCAATTGCTTCTCGGTGTCCGTGCAAAACTGCACCACCGAGCTGAGCATGGCCGTGATGGAGAGGCCATAGGACAGGGCCAGCCCCACCAGTCCCGGATTGATTCCGCGCAGGTGGTGCTCCAACACGGCCAGCAGACCGATGCCGGTCACCACGCCCACGCCGATCAGCTGCAGACGGAGGCTGAGCCAACCGCCGACGGCCCCCAGAGCGAACTGCGTCCGCTGGTTGCTCTCCAATCGCTCCTCGTTCTCTTTCTTGAACCTATGGAGTGAGTGACGTAAAACAAAAGTTACGTTCAATTTGGGTCTTGCTACGAAATGGTGCTTCTAACCCATACACTAACGAGCCTAATTAGTGGTTTTTCAAAACTCTGACCTGGCCTCCGCCCGAAAGGCGCGCACGCTGACCAAACCGAGCACGGTCTCTGAGAAGTGGGCGTAGATGGGCGAGAGTGTGACCGCCTCCAGACGGCGTAATTGTCGACTGGTGTGTCGATAGTAGTGCTGGACGCTGGTGTAGACGCCTCCGAGCGGCACCAGCAGCAGGAGCAGCCAGGGCAGGCTGTAGGAGATGAGCGCCAGACTGCCGATCAGACCGATCGACTGGGCCAGCAGGATATTGAGTACGAATGGAAGGTCGTCGTCGATGACGTTGGTGTCGGTGGAGAAGCGATTCACCACGCGGCCCACCGGCGTCACGTCGAAGAAGGAAGTTGACGCCTGTCAAATTAGGAAGAATATACTCGATTAGGGGGTCTGTCGAATCTTCCTAAAAGGAATGAGGTAGTTGGGAGTATTTCTTCGTGCTGTAACGAGACAAATTTTCCTAGATTTTGGTCACGAAATCATATAGAAGTCGATAGAATCTAAAACTGAAATTGTTTGAACCGCAGCGCTAAAGTGTGAGTATAAAATTATAAAAATGGATTACCCATGACGACTTTCTATTTGCCACCAACTAACAGAACCGCATGTCACTGACCTTGAGAATGGTATTGAGCAGCTTGTTGTGCAGGTCGATGGCAGCCCTAATGCCACCATAGGCGAAGGAGAAAGCACGAAATAAACCCAACGTCGCGTTCGATCCGGCTAGGATGCAGTAGACGGTCAGGTAGTAGTAGAAATCCTGGTGGCTCGTGGCGCCAGGATACGCCTGGTACGACCTGCCGCCGAAAGAGTGAAGCATGGTTGAATCAAAGAGTGAGCAACATGTGATCGGTTGCTTCAACTTCACTTGCGATTAATTGTACTTCGCATGATACTTTTACTGTGGATTTCGTGTGGGTAACAAAATTGATCACAAAAGGTTTCCGGCGACAGAGCGATTTATGGTAAAGTTCAAAATTTAAGAACGTCATCAATGCCGAATAATTTTAAGAGACAGTGGTGAGTGGAGAAATAAATGCAAACTGGCTCACTCTATTCCATTCGGAGTCGTGAAATTGGAGGTGTTTTGTGACATCCAGTGGGCCAACCACCAATCCCCAACGTTCCGGGACGCTGGTAAAATCGACAAAATACAACATTTCGAACTTTTCATTAATTAACACACGCAAATGTTCAACCGAATCTTTGCAAAACTATTGATAAAATACTCATACTCAATCGAGTCACAGTTAGATTTTTCAATAATAGTGCTGTTTTCAATTGAGGATGTTACTATTTCAAGTAGTACGCTTAAGACATTTTCATTATTTTATAATTTCTTAGCTGCAATATCAAAGGTACTCTGTAATTGAGTGCGTCCAACCTTGCATGAGTATCACGAAAAGCAACACGAGCGGAGAAAGCCAGACTCCAACTGCCGCCCCATACGCCTGGTAGACGGCCATCTTGACTGAACCGCGTTCCCACTCTTCGGAACCGGAGCGGGCGCCAGTCGAGCCAGGGTCGGGCGAGCAGTCGGTGTCGTCGTCATCCAGCGTCGGTCCCTCGGCGACGGGATCGACGGCGGACAGGGCCAGCTGCTCTGTCCGTGGCTCGGGCAACGACAGGTCGCTCAGAACCTCCACCGGATGTCCCTGCTTGACGATTCGGCCGTCCTTCAGCAGCAGCACGGCGTCGGCCTTCACGAGGTGACGCCAGTGGTGGGTGCACAGAATTCTCGTCTTGTCTTGCAGGAGGCCGTAGATGCAATTTTGCATGAGGTGCTGGGCCACGTGCACGTCCACCGTAGAAAGAATGTCGTCCATCAGGTACACGTCTTTATCCTTGGCAACGCAATCAGTCCAACAATAACAGATTAGACATTTTATTACAAACTCAGCTATTGTAATCAAACGCCATATAATGAGATTCTCTGTAAATAAATTTTCCTTCCACAGATTATAACCAGAAATATATATTTGAGGCTCATCACACTCACGCCACCTGACACAATCGGGACTCCACAACGTTTGTTATTAAATTAATAGTGTGTGACGTCACGTTTATATAATACCTGGTATATGGCTCTGGCAAGGGCTATCCTTGTCTTTTGCCCTCCGCTTAACGTGATGCCTCGCTCGCCAATCAGTGTGTCGTCACCAGCTGGAAACGCCTAAAAATAAATATTCCATTATTAGTGGAGGCAATTTCACATTTTACAGAAGAGCTATTGATACCATGGGAAGATGGTGGTGCTTGGTACCTTTAGATCTTCTTCGAGGGCGCACGCGTGGATGATGTTGTGGTAGCGTTCGTACTGGAAGGCGCGCCCGAATAACACGTTGCTGCGCACACTGGCGTTCTGGATCCACGGCTCCTGCGCCACGTAGGCGAAGCCGTCGGCGATACAAGAGGAGCCGATCTCGCCGCCCAGAATCTCCATCTCGGCCATGATGGCCAGCAGCAGGGAGCTCTTACCGCTGCCCACCGACCCGACCACGCCGATCAGGTCTCGCTTCCGCACCTCGAAGTTTATGTCTCTTAGCTGGAACTGGTAGGTAGGAGTCGGATCCAGCAGCGGGGCAGTCACCGGATCGTCGCTGCCGTCGTCGCCGGCGTTGTTGGACTTCCAGGCGAAATGCCCGTTACGAATGTAGAGGGCCAGGTTGCTCGAATCGTCCAGACCGGTGTAGCACTTGGACAGGTTGACCTCGGGAATCTCCAGAATCTTCTGCACCCGCTTGAGCGAGACGAACCCCTGGACGACTCCACCCACCACCCACGGAAACGAGTTTAGCGGAATGATGAGCATGTTGAACAGCGTGAGGCACGTGAACACTTTGGCTACTGTCAGCGTGTTGCCCAGGAGCATGTACGTGGTGAATGTAAGGACGGCGATTATTACTGGAGTGACGGCCCAAAAGAAAACGCAGAACGCGTCAAGGTATTTACGGCCCTGAAATTTTAAAAAGAAATTTTGAAATCAATAGGGCATAACCTGGAACCGCCACACCGATAAAAACTTTCAATACTTCAAACAACAATAAAAATGCGCATCGGTGATCATGATATCAATATTTTGAAATTTGGGATTAATTATCGCTGCCAAATCAAGGCAGTGAATTGTGTTAAAATGAATGACTATAAAAATACTTTGTTTTCATAATTCATACAAGTAATAAAAACCAACTTGTTAAATTCTTCATTAATGGAACTCACTTTCAGTGACTTGACTTCCAGACCTCGCATCTGCTGGACTCGCCGCCACAGGTGGTCTTCCCAGCAATAGTATTTGATGACCCGGATGCCGTACAAGATCTCGGTCATGAGCTTGACCCGCTTGTCCTTCTTGTCCAGCATGGCCGTGCTCAGTCGTCCGATGGTCTTGGCGATGCAATGGGTGATGGGGACCAGGAGGATGGCGAACCCCACCCCCGCCACGTACGCCATGCCCACTTGCATGTGCAGCAGCACCAGACACACGACGATCTTGACCGGCATGCTCCAAAACTCGTGGAAGCTTATGCACAGGTTGACCAGGTGGTCGGTATCGGTGCTCATGTAGTTGACGATCTGCCCGATGCTGAGCTGCACCGAGCTGCGCAGGTGCAAAGTCTTGCGATAGACGGTGGACACGACGGCGGCGCGCACCTTCAGAGACACGTTGTTGAGCAGGTAAGTGAACTGGGCGCCACACAGGGCAGACAGGAAGCTGGCCGCGAACAGTCCAAGCACGTAATAGTAACCGCGTGCTGATGACGAACCGGTCGTCGAATCGCCCTCTTCCACGTAGCTCACCACTAGGTTGAGTAGGAGTGGCCCGGCGAAGGCAGCTCCGTCCGCCATAATCTTAATGAACCCCAGCAGAAAGTATTCGGTGCCGAAACAGTGAACCAGCGCCGATAGCATGGACACCGGCCGCTCAGTCACAGTCGTTGACGCCCCGGTCCCGTCCCGCCTGATTAGTTTCCGTCGCTGCCGTTCCGCCTCAGCATTCCGTCGCAGCTGCAGGTCGCGGAAGGCGATCCAGAAAGTGGTGTCCACGAAAGTGGTCTTGAGGCGTCCGGGCAACTCGAACAGGTCGTCGGCCGAGTTGAGCAGGCGCCGGCCGCCACGTCTCAACAGTGGCTTGACCCAAGACAGGGACAGACGGCTGAGCAGGTGGGCCTGACCCTCCGCCACGCCCAACACGACCACAGCGTCCGAGTGGTGAACGGTGACAGCGCCGTAGCTGCCGCTGAAGCTGTCAGCTACCAACGGACGCCGCAGATCGCCTTCTGCCACGTTGACCAGTCGAGAGTGCGGCACCGTTTCTCTGGCCCGGCCCTTAGGTATGAGCGTGCAGAAATAGAGCACCTGGAAAGGAGAGATGAAAAAATGGCGACAACGAATGAATGTATTTGCTTGATATTTTGTAACTCATTTCTGTAAAATCAGGTTCCCCTCTTATATAGCGTTACCTGCAGCGCTGCGTGGGCGAAAGTCACGTAGCTCTCCAGCTGGTCGGAGGGGCTGTCATAAATGCGTCCCAGATCCGGATAGTTGACGATGCAGGTGCGGACGTCCAGGCCGGACATGACAGTGGTCAGCGACCAACCCAACAGGGTGAGGCGCGGTCCGCGAGAGTGGATAGTCACCCTCCGGCGCAGCACCAGCAGGAAGACGGCATGGACCAACCAACCAGCAACTTGTACCCCAGTCGATACGTACTCCATGAGTGGCGGTGCAGTGCCGCCACGCCCCCTGGTGGCCAACAGCAGTCGACCAACGGACAGGATGATCGGACACAGAGCCAGGCCGCACACGAGAATCTTGCGCAGGGTGAGAAGATTGAGATGGGAGCGCGACCGCGACAGGTAGAGGGCGCGATTGCCAATGAAGTAGGCGGAGGACGCGGCCAGCAGCGCGTAGATGGGAATTTCCAACGCCATCTGGCGAAAGCATGTACCGAAGTCATCGTTCTGCCATACCACCAGCCGCTCCGTCCCGCAAATTGAGGACCAGTTGTAGATCTTCGCCATGGCTGAGGAGCTATGTTGTTGGTGTTCCTCTCATCCAATGATTGTCGCCGACGCTAGCAGCTTCTGTTCCATTGGATCGTTGAAAACTTCATCACACTGGAAACATAATTTGATTACAAAAAATAAAATGGTTTTATTGTTGTACAGTCATGGTTTCGTTGTTCGTCGCTCACCGACACAACAATATGCTTCCCGAGATGCCTTTCTGGGTGAAGTATCCTTCAGCATTTGAAAATGTCAATTTTGAACTGGAATGTCAGCATTCCTCAAAGGTTTCAACCTGTCGACATTATTACATTATTACAACCTGTCCAAATTGACGAAATAAACTGCAGTACTGAAAATACAAAAGAATTGAGACAAGATGGCTATCTATGTGTCATTCGCCCGAGAACTTGCAATACTGCGGCGTTTAACTCTGGAATCTCTCTATATAACTCTATATTTGGAATTTGTTAAGCGTTCTTTTTTATGATGGCATTCAATATTTCGGTTATTTACTCGGCATTACTTGTCGAAAGCGCGAATAGTTATTTACCTAATTAGGTCAATCCCATGTGCACTAAGATCCAACCGTGTGGGTTTCACATGTTCGTGTGACAATTTAAGCACTTGTTGAATTGCCGTCCGAATTTCCAATCCAGCTCTTTCAATTCTGTATTTTTACGTTCGATTTAATTGGAGTTTCTTTCTCACTTCATACTATTTTGACAATGATTCAAGACACGGATCAGTAAACAAAATGTATCTAAATACAACACAGACAAAAACAAATTACGCGATAAAGAATCACAAATCGGAGGGTCGGGGGTCAAGTGTTTGAATACCGTTAACCGATTAACAATTCAGAACGCGTTAAACTTTCAAGGACAATCGCTTTCGAGTAAATACAGGGTCATATGTTCAAGAATAAACGCGACCCACCATTAAGCACATTGAACTTTCCAATGAACAATGACCCGCCTGCTCTACGGCTGCCATCTATCATTCATTCAAGCTGTCCTGTGACGTCACCAAACCAAGGAAAGACTCAAGTAATGTATAAGGTTGTGAGATTGAGTTTCCTGGTTTTATTCACGATGTTATTCGGCTTGATTTAGAAGAGCGTAGGGGTGGGCGATAGTCCACATTTTGCTATCGATAGCTCTATCGATAGTTTTCAAAAGTACTCATTTCGCTATCGATATTTTACTGCAAAATTATTGATAGTTTCGATAGTTTTTTCTGCGCATGCGCACATAAAAGAATAAGTGAAATTGGGGATTGTGCGCATGCGCAGATGACGTAATCTGAGGGAATC
>JAQGBY010008835.1:0-10224 GCA_034698785.1 Mycogona germanica
GTAGCGAATTTCTTTAATTGATTTCCTAGCTGATAAAAGGGGTTAATTAATCGTTTCGCTTTGCTGGTAACCGGCATTGCATTTTTTGTTTTTGTTTTGTTTAGTTCTTCTGCTATTATTAATTGGCGTGCGTGCGTCAAACCAGGAGCTCCTTCCATCTTCGATAGATGATGCAAAAAAGCGCAGCGATATCCGTTAGTCGCAATCAGCGCGGCCATCTTGACCAACTTATCTAATTTATTGTTTGCCAACATGCGATGCCTTTAGGAGGGACAGAGTCCTAGGAGAGAGGATGGGAATTGTTATTGGTAATAATTGAAATTATTAGATCGGTGTGTTTGCGAAGCGACCGCAACATGAAGTCACATTTGAGTATACACTCTAGTTCTTTTGAGGAAAAACTCATTCGAGCTTGTCGCTTTTGAGTGCCGTTTAATTGCGATGTCTGTTTTTTTTTAAAGGTCAAAATTATTAACTTCACGAATCCAAATGGAGTGAGTTTGAATTTCAAATTTGTATACAAGTTAATGAATGTAGGGTCGAGGGATTGTCGCGACTCTCGTCTATCGAGCAGACACTCAAGACGAGATCGATCATTGCTGATCAAGAACTATTAAGATTAAGGTCGTCTCGTCTCGTCTGGTGAGTGCAAACCCTAGCTATGGACATAAGAAACCCGGATTTTTAGGTGCTATAAAATACCATTGTACACATAAAATATTCCCTCAAATATTCATTGTGATCAGAACATAAGAAGGCGGCAACTCCCAAAAATAATTTGTCAACGAATTCAAAATAGAAAAACGCACACTAAGACATATTGAAATATTTCATTCATTTTATAGTGTAGCGGTAACTGTTCATACCTGGATAAATTTTGTCAGAAAAGCAGGTAAATATTTTTCAGTCCACATGTATTCTCTTATATTCGCTTAACCTCCAAGATATGCATTTCTTTTAGACGCTACAGATTTTGACAGTGTGATTAGACGAAGAGGTGAAACATATTTTTGTACGTTGCATCAAATATGCTCGAGCAAGAAAGCAAGATGAAAACCTGAAATTCCGGTCCCCCTAATGATCAATAATGCCGCGATCGACTAAAGTAGAGAGAAGAGGTTGTTGTTTGGTTTCTTTGTGCGCCCGGGGCAAGGGCACCCATACATTTTTAGCAAGGTGAGGCAAAAATCAGGGGGTTAGAGGATGGCGGCGGCGGGGGAACCTCTTCCCTCCCGTGTCTCCCGTGAAGATTCTATGGTCAATTTTGAAACACCGGGCTGCAGAGTCATAATCATCCATCGGGTGGCGGCCTTATATCAAAATATAGTGGTGAGGGCCGGGCGGACAGAATTAGTCCGGGTTACGAAAATTGACTTGGCATTGGATTCGAAACACAAACGGATTTAGCCAAAACGGGATAGAAGATCTATAGAGTTTCGGAATTGTGATTATGATCATCAAGCTTTGTCTTCTAAAAATGTATACGTTTACTTGAGAGTTCGAAATTTCATTTCGGCGAAATGTTTTTCAATGATTTGTAAACCCCGTTCCTCATGTTCCAATTATTTTTATTGGCTCTTTCATTTTAAACCAATAGATGTGGGAAGACGCCGATGGAGAATAAATTCAAAAAGTCTGGAGATTGGAGGACTCTTTATAAAAATTAATTTTATAGAAACTTCACTTATTACACGTTTACAATACAGAGTAATGATTCGTACTCCTTGTATAAATTTATGATTACAAAATTTACTGTGATGGACGTTGTACATAGTTTGACCTCGCCGTGTTCATATGGACATAAAAATAATTTGTTGAATTTTCCCGAAATTTAGCTTTCGAATTATTGATCCACCTTTTAGGATGGGTCAAGAAAATGGATTCAATTGTCACGGATAAGTGAATTTTCTATAAAATTAATTTTTTATAAAGATACTTTTATAAGAGACTTTAGATTGTGTCCTCCAGACTTTTTCTTTTATTTTAGACAATGTGTTGGGAACAACAGTCTGAATGTAGTGGTTTGGTCAGCCCGGATTTTTACCTGACAGGCCGCCGGCATTGTGTCTGTTGACCCTCCCCCTCCCACCTAGTCACGCCTCGTAAAACCGGAATCTCGGCATCGTATTTTTCAAGCTCTTTTGAATAGAAAATTAACTGTTAGTGCCCGGGTCCTGTATCTATATATATGCGTTACCAGCGGGGAGGAATTTCACCTCCGTCCAGTTGAGCTGGTTGGCGATCGAGTTTTACGGATAAAGATAAATTGGTCAATGGTCATGCTCGAACCACTTCATTTTTCATACCTTCCAATGGTGTTTAGGTGCTGCGTTTTATCCCTGTCTTTTGGCAGGTGAGGGCGGGCTTTCAATTGTCGCCGTTAGTGGGGCTTTGTCTGCCAAAAAATACAACACGGAGCGCTGATGCAAAAGCTTAATTGGTAGAGATTCCAATTTTTTAAAAACGCATTAATGTGTCCATGAGAATGAGTAGGTCTCGGGAGGATTTACGATTTATAGTGAACGGAGATCTGGATCATCACTTTTTTTCTATGGGTTTTCCTTTTCGCATTATTTAACGATTTGTCACACACCATGGATGGAATTTTTTCTCACTTCAACTTGTTGTTATGTGGTCTCGGTGTGATTCCCTAATTTAATTTGGTGTCGGTTGCTGTTGAGGGCAACGCCCAGACGAAGCACAACGAGCATATGGTTTTGATGTATTTTGGATCCAACGACATGTAATTCCGATGTGATGTGATGTCAGTGTACATGGATTGTTAGATGGCGCCACTGGTCATCCGAGTTCAGTAATTTAAGCTAAGAAAGATGGAAGATGTGGTTTCGTGAATCCGCGAGAAACTGACTTAAAAAACAGACGCCTTATCTGCTTCTAGCTTTTCAGTTCATTTGTTAAAATCAATCAGAGCTCAATCGATCGATTGAGTTCGACTGAGTCAATATCTGACTTGAAAAGATACGTTGTTTCACATTTGTTTTTAATAACGGATACTTAAAACTATTCCAAGTCCAACCCCCGGTTGATTTACTCTGTAATAGACGAGATAGACAAGGTTCGAATCCGATATTAATCTTAATTTTCTTGAGCGTCTATCTGTCATTATGTTTGTTCCTTGTCACAATTTTCCTCTTTAAAATTCGATTTGCATCTCCAACAATGTGTCCACACACTGCCTGTTTTTTTATGCGTGTCGTATCGTACGTGATGAACATTTCATCAAAGCATTCGACATGGTTCATCATTTCTGCAGCTCCGCCCCTTGCCTTGCTTTGCTCTTTCTTTCTCTTCCGCCCTGGGCCATAAACTCCTTTCCGTATTATCCCCTATTTAACCCAACGTGTATTGCATGAGTGCAGTTGCCGAATGGCGTGTGGCTTCATCGTGACTATTCCTAATCGCATGTCTCGTCATCTGTGGATGTCGCTGCGGCTACATCAATTTATTAGAGGTGGCGGTAATTTAATATTAAATTTTTAATTAAATTTTTACGATGCTGTCAGTGTGGGGTTTTGCTCGCCATTGATTTCGGCCGACGAGAGCGCCCCATTTGCATATCATTATAGATCTATCCGAACTGGGTCTACCAACTTTTTTGGCTATCGAAATCGCGCAACACGAGTGTAGAAGAATTATAAAGAGTACAAAAATGTTGATCGCTAAGAATAGCGAGTGCAGTTGTAAAGTTCATCAGAGTTAAAAATATATATTTATATATTTATAAAGAGTACATATGTACAGTACAGGACCCAAGAATCGATTCGTTATTCGTAGAGAAAGAGGGTCTCTGCTGTAAACAAAGTGACGTCAGCAATGGACATATTTGTATTAAGGTGTTTTTTGTTAGTCGAGTAACCGGTGATGGTAAGCTGAGTTGCGTTCATGTAATTTAATCGTGAGGATGAGTGTAATTGTTCTAATTACGTACGACAATGTCCATATAACGGTGTTATTTTTTAAATTATTTGTTACGGTATTTTGAATGATTCAAATAAGACAAGTGTCTTCGAGTTATGTGTTTAAGCCTAAAAATACATGCGTAATTTTAGAACTTTGATTGACTTAAGCGTCCTTGATGTAAGTTTGCCTTTGAGAACGCAGATCTTTTTTGAGCCCTCCTCAAATTTATATCCCATATATTAGTACTCGAGTAGATCTTTTTTTTACACAAAAATCACAAGTCCAATGAAAAAGTTTAAATGCGCTGATCAGTCTTTTATAATTTGCCAGGAATTGGTAAAACTTCTTGTTCATGAAATTACGTTTTTAACGAAAGTTTAAAAAATGTGCGCTTCGTGCAGCTCAGATATCAATTATCATAGTTTTTTTTACTTTTACACTTTTTTTAGCGCCTCATATAGACGTAACAGTGTTAATAAAAAAACATGGTTATAAAAATAATTGCGCTTCGCACACTTCTACCTTTGTTTCATTTTTATGACAAGCGTATTCAGAGTGGAAATGCTAAATAATTTACTTTGAAAAAATATTCTTTAAAAGTTGGGGGATGGATCGTCCCACAGATTTCTCCTCTCGTCCCTGACACCAGAAAGACTCAAACTCCACTGCGATAAATTTGTAAAATAAAAATAATAAATTTGCAATTTGTACAAGTTGCGGTTAAATCAAATACGCTTGGACACAGTAGCAAGGGTTAATTCCTCTCAAATTTAACTGCGACCTGCATTCGTTCTGTCGGGTGTGGTGGTCCCAGGAGGGGATGACTGTGGGAGTTACTTAGTTTGTCCCCTTACCTATGTCATTCAAAAACGCTGATCAGATTATCCGCCAATTAACCGCCACGATGCGCCTCTGAAGCAAGGTCGCCTGAAATGTATGTCAGTAACCCAATTTCGCGACAACCAGACGATCGTCCCTGCCCTCGTCATTATAAAAAGATATATACACCTCACTGCCAACAGCCGAAAGAGGTGTTATTACAAATTTTGCTTTATCATTATTATTTTTTCCCGATAATCTGTTGATTCTACCGATTGGGCTCGCCTCTCCGAGATATTTGTTAGGGAGGTCCACCAGCCTTTTTAGCACCTAAACATCCGGTTTCCCCTCCTAAACGGGTACTCGTCAAATCATAATAGAAAATGAGTTACACGTTTGAATGACATCTTTTATGGCTGGCACCCAGAAGCCTTTCTCATACGTTGAAATTCTTCAGGCAAAAGAGTCTCGTTACAAAAAATTAATTGATTTAAAATTTTAAAAAAGTGTGCCCAAAATGCGCATATTATAGTTGCTTTTATCTGACTAGACAAGGGGCGATTTATAGTTACGGCAAACTCTGATTTTCAATTTACATAAATCGGCTTTTGTTCAAGAGCTGCTGTCCAAGACGTTGTCCCGAAGGCGTTAAGCGTATTTTCAGAATAGGCCCAATGGCGGCTTGTCTCTGTAATTTGAAGTGGGGCCGCCAAATCAAATCGAAATAAATTCCTTCAATTTTAATATATGTGATTACCCGAGCAGTGCTGCTAACCCATTTTAATTTATAGGGATTTTATAGTATTTTTTTAAATATTTTGTTTTGCGAGGGAAGTTTTGCGAGCATAAGAAACGTTATGACACCGCAAT
Organism: Mycogona germanica; assembly: GCA_034698785.1. Lineage (NCBI taxonomy): Eukaryota > Metazoa > Arthropoda > Diplopoda > Chordeumatida > Chordeumatidae > Mycogona > Mycogona germanica. The sequence goes on from JAQGBY010008835.1 coordinate 5,611, forward strand.
TGTAGATTCGTCACGTGGTATAACGTGATAGCAATGGCGCTGCAACACATGATCTTTTAAATAATTTGGATTTCCAAACGTTCGATAATTCTATTATCAAATAAATCTCTTCATAACGAAAATGTATTTTCTTCCTATTTAGTTTAGTACTTTGAGGCGTTATGTGAATAATAATAATTATGAATTTGTGATCTTGTTTGGCAAATGTCGCTGGCATCACTGGTAGCACGTGATTGGCGACAGCGCCATTTTGGTCAAGTGGAGACGCCATATTGGAATTTTCCTTTTTTAATGGCAATGCTTAAAACTTTAACGGCTGATATCTCGAAAAATGTTCAAAATAGAGATCTGAAATAACTTGCATTCAACTCCAAATTTACGGATCTATATACAGCTCAAATTTTATTCAATTTCGTTTAGCCGTTCGTAAATAAACGCCAAAGCGGACAGCAATCATATCCTCGACGACCGCGATAAATTACATGGTCATGTTTTATTTATAGCAGCGCTGTGAAATTAATTTACTCTTTCGTGCTCTTATTATTTTAAATGCTTATTTAAAAAGAAGCATTAATGAAATGAAATTTGAAAAAATAAAAATAAGACGGCTTTTAGCAGATGCCGCATAATGAGGCTTTTCAAGTGGCCATTTTTCAAAGGCTTCACCATAAATTCATCTCACGGGCCGCCAAAAAATTGTACACAACGCCAAAGCACAGCGAAAACACGCTTCTACAACATCGCAATTAATTACAACTAGTTTATATACAATGGCCATTTAGAAGCTGTGACTTTTCGAAAGCGTCGTCGTGCATCTCTGGAATCGTCGAACAACGTCAAGGAAGGTACATTGTATATATATAAATAAGGAACAACAGTCGTCGGCGGGAGGAAGTTGAAAGGTGGGGTGCTATTTTCGACTGAGAATGGCTTATAACGCGCATCACGCGTGTGCTACGATAATAGGCCTCATATATAAATGCGCGCAAGATGCTCACGCATAATGGGACGTGCGAATTGTTTGCTGTTCAAAGCGCATTGATCGGGTGTGAAATCAATTTTTTTTATTCGGTTTTGTGAAATGGGGATGAGATTGAAATTGACCACCGAGGAACATGTTTTTCGCGCCTGTTTTATGTTTATGCACTGCTGTTGGCGGCGTCTCAAAATGCGGTCTCACTGTGTCTGAAAAATTGATGAAAATCTTGTTTATCCGTCCTAACTGGCGTCGAAACAATGTCGCCGCACTGCTCATCAACCGCATTGCCCACACAGCCAGCACCCATGGGTGAACGTTATTTTATTTGAATTCGAACCACTACAATTGGGGGGTTCGAACTCAGGATCTTTGACCACAATCCAACATGCTGTGCGCTGGACGGATAATGATTCGAATTACAGCGTATATAACCAATTCCACCCAGACGTAGATTCGAAATCAGATCCTGTGCCCTATATCAATTATACCGACTTAAAATCGACGTGTTATCCACATTCGCAATTTTTCAGCTTGCAGAGTTTTCGTAGTCCTGTGTCGGTGGAAAGACAGTCTTGTGAATCAACTTTCCCAGGTTCGATTCCCTCGTTCCCTCGCGTGGATTCTCGTTTATTCGATCTCCGTTAGCTGGTAAGAATGTGCCATCCCCGAATAGAGTCCTCCTCAAACAACTGATCACCTAAATAAAGGTTCTGACCTGACACTTTGCCGCATTACGTACTGACCGCCTCACGTATCACTCGAGTCGTGAATTAATCACACCAGCCGCGGTTTATGGAACGAATCCGAACAATAAACAAGGCATTAAGACACACTCTCTTCAACTGTTTGTTTAGGGAAGGGGGAACTATTATCCTTGGCAGCCTCAAAGCCCCTCCACCAGGAGGTGACCTTGTAACTATTCCTCTCTCAGATATTTGTTAAGGAGATCCACCAGCGTGTTCACCCTAAAATCCCCTAGGAGGCAACCTGGTACTGCCTAAGCTTGATACCTAGGTAGGGATTTCTCCCATGTTGTCTAGTGGTTAAGATACCTGGCTTTCAGGTAGGAATTTTTCCCATGTTGTCTAGTGGTTAAGATACCTGGCTTTCAGGTAGGAATTTTTCCCATGTTGTCTAGTGGTTAGGATACCTGGTTTTCAGGTAGGGATTTTTCCCATGTTGTCTACTGGTTAGGATAGGGACTCTCAGGTAGGGATTTTAAACGTATGCGATATCCTACAGGCAAGGATCTCACAGGTTTACTACTATTCCAAAAGAAGGCGTGAAAACGAGTTTCTCTCATCCGATAAAATCCCGAATGACTCAGACGGTGGTCGAACCACTAAACCTTCTCTTTCAACCGCTTAAATACTCAAATAATGAGACTGCGGTTCAAATCTAGACGCCCACATTTGCAGTGTGTACATTCTCTCGAGCGCTGTTTACGAAGAAGGTGCATTGAAACTTTTTGGTTTTGCTCAATCTGGTGGGTTGGTTGATTCAGGTGCCGCAAAATCGATGCACCTGGGGGACAGGTTGGTTGCTTTAATGTTGGCTGCGGTTTTACATATTTCAATCTTCATCAACACCTTATTGGGTCAGCTGCCTCACTTTATTTTTTTTTAAACGTTTTGTCACAGTAGTGTTGTAGTGTTCGCTCGCTCGGTGGGTCAGTAAACTGGGAATGTGTTACCACTGGCGCACGTACTACGTATTAAAGCGTAAGCATGGACTTTCGCCAATCGTTAATTTGCGTACTGACTTTTTTGGGCAAGAAATTAGAGTCTGGGGATTCTGTATTGGACAAAACTGTAGTTGACATCTCCTCGCCCACGTCAAATTCGCATACAAATATTGTTGTAGGGATGTCTTCGGTTTTGTAGTTTAACTAGGTTCTCAACTTTCTAGACTTGTTTCAGACTAAAATCATATTCAAACAAAATCGTCAATACTAAGACATTCTATGGCTTTTATCCGAGCTTTCAATGCCAGTTTAAAAAATTTGCGCTTCACGCAATTTCATGTAATTAGATTTATATTTTTCATTTGTGTATAATTTCGGCGCATCAAATGATTACTAACTAACTAAATAAGTTGCAGCTTATTTTACACAAAAATTATTAATGTTATTAGAATTAATTTTTCAAAAATTTTGCGCCACTTCACTTATTTTCAATCTATAATTGTTACATTAATAATTGATGAAATTTCGTGATGTTCAAATTAGCACTCACAATTTATTAACCCAAAAATTGTTAAGCGCAATGCTAGTTTCAATATTTTTGCATTATGCGCAACTTCCGGTTTTTAAATTGATAGTCATTTGTTTCTACCATTCGCTTCTACCATCTAGTTGATATAATTCCTCAAGGACTTCTGCCTCATGAAATTAGTGCACTCATTTTGTTTTACTCAAAAAATATGAAGTTTTTTAATGCTATTTTCATAACGTTTGCGCTATGCGCAATTTCAGTTATCCTTTTACCACATTTGATCACAATTGTTTCACTTGATCCACAAACAAACATTAGATTAAAAACACACGTTTTAAATTTCTTTCGCATTTTAACTTATCTATCTGCACAAAATCGAGTGGTGACTTTTGGGATTTTTCGAATCAATACAATGAAAAGTCACAACGCAGTCACTAGCTGACGTTGACATCTACATTGGAATCGAGAATAGAGACACAGCTTATCCGCTTAGCGATTCCAATGCAGGCGGAAATGCCAATATGGGTATTTATTACTAAGGCTGCATGCTGTCCCAGAAATTTAAATGTTGTACGGTGTTGCCACTAGATGTCGCCACGATTGGTTTAATAAAAAAGTGGCTCTGTTTGACAGAAGTAATCTGCATATAATTTAATGTAAAAATATAGGTTACGTGTACGTTTGTGTGTTTTGTTCTGGGTGTGGCTTCTCACACTTCGTGCGTGTTGAGGAAAAGGTCAGAGGTCGTGTTGAAGCGGGTAATTGGTGTTATGTTTTTCTTCCGTTCGACTGGCACTTCTACATGTTGCGCGTGATAATCGACTGATGATTTAAGGGGTGCCGGATTTTTCGCATTTTAAATTTGCGATTAACGGTTACATGGGATCGTTAACCGAAAGTCTAGGACTCCCCGTTTGTTGTTTGCGACCAGGTTCTGGTGATCGTGGGGCATCCGTCTCATTTCCAAATAAATGGCGCAGAGTTCCTATTCCGAGCTGGTATTCGAAATTTCGCCAGATATAGCTCCATTTTGTGGTTAAGTTTGTTTTCGGCTGGTTTGACCACCAGGAAAAATTGAGATTTTTATTAAATAACAAAAAGGGTCTCCGGCTTTGCCTGGTTTTACAGTAACCACCAATGAAATAAACCGGCTATTTTACGTTTACACGATAAACGTAAACGTTAAATGTGAAATAACTGTTGTATTTAATTTAACGCTATCAACATGCCTCAACATGTTTTAAAATATATACTCTGTATTTCATTTTTTATGTTTTTTAATATTGATATTTTATTTTATTTTTATATTGAAAATATTATTCCCGTAATAGTATGTGGTGTGGTGTGCTTGGTTGGAACTGTTATCTGGTTTACTTGGTTGTCTCGTGAAATCGACGACGTCATGCTTTTGATATGGAGACG
>JAQGBY010008836.1:0-10223 GCA_034698785.1 Mycogona germanica
GAGCCGCGCCGGGAATCGAACCCGGGACCGCCGAACCACAGTCAGTCGCTTAACCAACTGCGCCACGTCGGGACGTTTTGGAATGTTTTTTTTTCTCCTCATTTTATTTGCTCTCAAATGTATTGTAATTACATATTTTCTTCATAATTATGCAGTATGTTTTTGAGACAACCCTAGAAGAGAATGCCAAAATTAGGGATTTCATTAATTGTTTTTACTACCGAAGGTAGGAATATTTTAAATGCTTACAATCCAGTCCTGTCATAAAAGCTTAGTTTCGTTTCCTGGAGAATAGAATTTTTCTTTTGGTGAAATTGGTTACAGTTGGTTACGTCATTGTCGCTGAGGCGAAACTATTCAATCAAGATATATAACCTGATTTCGTATTTTGAATTTGCCCCCACCCCACCTGCCCCTACCCCGAGCACTAGTCTGACGCAATACAATGAATAATGTTAAAATGCGGTGGTGGTTCAGTGGTGGAGGGGGGGGGGGTTAGAATACACGACACGAAACCCTATATCTCAACCGCACGTAAGGCGCGGGTAAAACCCATTTCTATTGGCCGACCGTCAGCGAGAACGGGCCAATCGTAGGAGTCCGTACCGGCGCACACCTCAGTAACCGTGGCAACCGTCATCAAACTTGTTGTCTGTCTGCCGGTTTTTTTTTTTTTTTAGAATCACTACCAATTGTTTGATTTCATCAGTGAAGATGAATGCACATCAGTGACGTCATCGCCCCGTCATCACCTTCAGCCCCCCCCCCCGCCACACTGAAAATATGTAGTTGAGAAATGAGTGGCAACAACAAAAAATACCATCATTGGGCACGAAATAAATGGAGCCGGGTAATAACGATGACTCAATGGATGCGTATTACATCCCCCCCCTAACCCTTTCGAGAGGCGTATTCAACACTTCCTGAATTGCGTTACACTTTAAAAATTGTTTCGAAAGCGATCCGCGCAAGTGCCAGCAATTCTCACACACCCTGTAACAGTCGGAAAACCTTTCCATTGGCTCGGCACGTACATGACTGCAGGTTTCGATTTTCAGCGAAAAGCTATTAGCATATTGCAACAATGAAAACGTCTATTATTAGAGGTGTTTAATTTTTCCTGTTTGACGACCCCGCACTTTCCCTTTCGATCAGAACTGCCGCGGGCCGGTGCCTCTTTAGCAGAGAAACAGAGTGAGAGTGTGCGTGCGATTGTGCGTGGTGAGGACGATAGGGAGGTGGTGGTGGGGGGGGGGGGATAATGGGGAGGCGCTCCGACGTTTCTTTCTCAGGAATCTCAGTTTATTAAGTCGGAAGGCTTGAACGTGTGACACGTGGTCTCTCACTGATCTGACGTTTGGCAAGTAACAATGACCCCCCAGCTGCCAATCCGTCTCTCTCATACGTCGGGACAACGTTTCTCAAACTTGCGAACAAACTGTGTCAGCTTCGAATCGAGGCAAGACTAATTTTATCGAGACCTCGGAAATAAATTTCAATTAAAAAAATCGTCCCATGAATGTGGAACAAAAAATAAGAAAATTCGGGTTTCTATTGTTTGAACTTCAAAAATATATATTTATTCGTGCTACAACTCAATTTTTTTTAGACATCCCACCCCCATTTTTTTTTTCGAGATCTCGTTTTTCGTTTGATTATCGATTTCGTCTTAAAATCTCAAAACTAATGACAACTTCAAATTCCTATTTTTACAAATTTATGGCGGGGGGGGTCAGTTGGATTTATTTTAGAAGGCTCTGAATTTGAGGCTCTGTCAGGCCATTCCACTGTCACTAGTCACCACCGTCACCGGCACTCTAGGGAAATAGGAGTTAAAATATGGTGCAGAGATGTACATTAAAGTTCATCATTCTGATGTGACCCCTTTTACTTAATGTTAGGAGCTGGACACATAATGTCCCAGATATCAACATTACAAACCCCCTTCAGAATTCTGAGCAGCAACCTTAAACTGATATCCCTCCTACGATCTTCCAGTGTCTCCCATCCCAGTTTTGACAGCATGTCCGTGACACTGCCAGTTCTTCCAAATCTACAGCTAACAAATCTCGCAGTTCTTCGCTGAACCATTTCAATCTCCCCTACAAGCCCCACATGGTGAGGATCCCAAATGGACCTGCAGTATTCAAGCAAAGGTCGAACCATGGAAAAGTAGGCCACTGACTTAACCGTTCTTGGACACCCTTTCAACACGTTTTGAATAAGTCTAAGCCTAGCATTCGCCGCACCAATCATCTATTGAATTTGGGGTCTCCAAGATAATTTTGGGGTCATCTGTAAACCCAGATATGTGTACTGTTGGCCAAGCCAAGAGAGGTTTCCCCAGAAGGTGAGTAGTCATAAAGCAGAGGATCCCTAGATCTGGATGCATGCATAATGCAACACTTGTCAACATTAAGTTGCAGTTGCTATTCTTTACACCACTAGCCAGTGAATCAAGCTCCTTTTGAACCTCATCAGAGTCCTGATCACTTTTGATTCCCCTGTACAACATTGGAATTATCATCAGAATTCGTCTCGTCTTGCTGATACAAAACGGAAACCACAAAAATATCGTCTCGTCTCGAGTGAACTCGACGAACTCTCCTCGCCACTGCGCACATCAATACAACTGGGCTTCGCCAATTAGCGGGGATAGCAACAATAACAATGGAAACGGATTGTTGAAACAGGCGCAGCAGCGTATCTGTCAACTGTATTGACATTGTTTGACATTAATAACAATAAATAAATAAAAAACAGTCGAATACTATAACTGATTGATAAACAATGACAATTTACGTCCGATCACCACCATAAACGTCAGCACTTGTACACACAAAAGAACAAAAATGTGTTTGCTCTGTATTGCATTGTGTCTGTACCGCAAGGAAGGAATTTAAAAGGGCTGCGATGTTTCTTGCACTGTGTGTAAGATTTAATGTAACATCAATTGTCAAGCTCGATAGATCTCCATGACAAAGCTTATGTGGAGGTACGAAGTTCATAACAAAGGAATAACATTTTTTTTTTTCCATTTCGAATCACCGTGATGCAGATTATTAGTAAACATTTGAATACAATGCACTTTTCGCTAAACGCATCTATCTGCCGACCTTTATTTCGTCCTATGTCGCTTGTGACTCATTCACTCTCTAATTGAATCGTTTTTGCGATTGTTTCATTTAATACAGTTTCATTTAATTCCGTTTAAACCTGCACAACCGATTGGAGAAATCGCAATATTCGACAATCGCGCCACCTCTAGATGGCGCTTTCATCATCACGTTTCCTAGGAAATGAATTTTCGTTAATTGGGAAGATGTGTTGTTTATCCTAGGTTCGAAAATAAATATTTATAAATCATTAATTTACGCTATTTAGAAGAAGAAAATATTGATTGTATCGCTAATTACTACGCTAAAAACATAAAAGGTGTATTGATATTGCTTATTTGTTGTGATCATTAAAAAACGATCTCATTCCATTCCTAAAATTCCAATGAAAATGTCGGGAACATTGACTTATCCATGAAGGTCTAAATACATTTTACACAAACCGAAACCACATTTCCCCCCAATGGCACGCACTCTGTATAGGCGAGCGTACTTCCCAACTCAGATATATAAAGACATTCATCGATCAATTAATTTCTCCGACGTCATCGTAAATTAAAACTAGTTCATCGCTGTTGATGAATATGGCACAGATCCAACTACCGAGTAATAGGAAAAGCCTGATGCCACGTTGGCCAAAAGAGTTGATCGCGCCAGTTAAGATGTCAAGAGTGGGTGTGTAGGAAATTCAGTCACCCTTGATGGAATTTTCATCCAGTACAGTCCAAGACAAATATCCTGGTCAATGTAATTGATAATCCACACGATTTTCATTCTCGAATAACGAATTTGCATTTCTGCAATGTCACGACTGATAATAAATTTTAAGTTTGTATCTGTAGAATATTCTGTACAAGTGTCTCATGTGATTGCTAAATTGTTCTCGTGATCTCACTGCACAGCTCAACGCTCAATTGGAATGACGTACAAGGCATCCACTTGTTACAAGTTGTTACAAGTGATGGAAAGGCACTGCGAGATACTCAAGTACTCATGAAGTTTCTGGAAGTCATTTTTTGAGCACGTCTAGAACAGACGAGCTGCCAAACGAATGTTTGGTTCAACCTCCTCCTGGTTGGTCTGGTGGTCGTTGACGAGCAACACAACTTCCGAAAATAAATATATTTCCACGAAATGAGAATCACAGTAGAAAGACACGATTCTCTGGAGTCAATGGTGAGCTGTTTGAGTTTCCTTGAATGACGGAAGGGTTATAATCACACATTGGGCCAAAAAAAAACTACGACATTCCACATTTCAGTGGAGATCAAATTATTTTACTACCTATTGTTAGGAATTTATAATTGAACGACATCATTTCCCCTTGTTCCACTCACAAACGGGCAAAAAGATTTAACGCATCACACCAACAATTCTCTCGCACAAAAAACTGGTATCAGCGGTTCTCAAACCATTTCCATCACTCTCACACGAACATCTCACAAAAAAAATCAATGACTCCACCATTTCATTTCGAAACACGTTTTAACTTAATATTTCTGGGGAAATGTTTGGAACCCCCTGGACTCTCTGGATTTCGGCATTTAGAACGACAAAATGCAGCGGCACGATCGTCTCGTGTAACGCTGAGCCTGAAGCTGACGCATCCAGAGACGATCAACGTGCGCAATGTGACACGCCATTGCCAATTCGAATTTAAATATATATAAATTTTTTCTTCTTTTCGAGTGACTGCGATTAACGCTTTTTCGTAGACATGCTATGTAGTTTCTCGGCAACGTACTGTATGAGTGTGTGTACGCGAACGCGCGTTTTCCAAATATTAGCATTGAGCGCGGATGGATCGTCCGAAGGGCGAACTCAGACTGCGCTAGCTGGTTAAGTCAACACCCCAGCCCAACCCACCTCATTCCGGGGGACCGTCCCTCCCTTATCGCCCCGTCCCCAACAGAAAAATGCAAAACAACCCCCACCAGGATAGGTTTAATACGCAGCACGATCCTCGCGGCAATCGCTCGAACTTCAACCTTCGAATCCTATCTTTTACTTTGCATGCTGTCGCCAACCGGATGGCGCTGGTGTCAAGAACAAAGGTGGCAAGGAATTTTGGACTTGTTGAGCATTTTTTTAAAAAAAGGATTATGTCCACATATCGATACTGTCAACGCTTCACTACAGAATGTCAGAAGCCAACGCCCTGAACCTGCGACTTAAGGAGGTTCACCGGTGATTGAATATCTTAAACTCCCCCAGGTAGGCGACCTGGAAATTTCGCCTAGCCTGCATAGGAAAGGGGTCTAACGTCCCGATATTATGTACAGATACGGGTCATGATTTGAGATTAATCACGTTTGAATTAATTTCTCACGCCCGAAAAATTCCGAAGGTGTTGGCCGGAATCGAAACCGCGATCACGGACCACGAGGAAAACAAGCTATCCTCTCGACCATTCGACACCTCTAGAGTCAAACTTCCCAATCTGGTCCTTTTGAGTACCCACCCTCAGATGTATCGCAAATGCAAACCACCAATTTTTAAATAATGATGCAAAACATGTGTGCAAGTGAGTGCCAATGGTGACCACTGGGGTCGCGTTTGCGCGCCTCCACGTCCACATGACATCAGTGGAGGTCGTCACGTTATAGGATTTTCCATCCACCCTCCCCCACTCCTGCCAAATTGCCAACTCCACCTCCTAGTTCTCCAACCGCTTCGCCGCCTCATCCCCGAGCATTCATTGGCAAACAAATCGAATGATGTGCATGCACGTTTGGAACCAAGTGCAAAGTGCGTTTTGGTGTCAATGTATTCTGAGGACGAGCCGACGTGGCAAGCAAACACAACTGACAGACATCGATTATATTCGATTGATTGCTCAACGATTTTTTCATTGAAAAAAATAAACGAACAGCCGCCGCGCTGCAACCCTTATTAAAGAACATTCGAAATATTGGATGAAAGGTGTTCAAGGAAATTAAAATAACATTTCATAAAATAAGATATGTACCGACAAATTCGTTATAAACTGACTCGAGAGATAAGTTACTTTTTGAGCTATTTGTTTTGGAGGTCGGTCCACCAAGCTTGCCCGCCCTAAATCCCTTGGTAGGGATCTTTAACGTGCAACTCATATCGTACAGACAAGGATCCCACGGCTTTACTTAAGGAGCTGGCGCACGTAGGAATTTCTCTCACCCTATAAATGGCAATCCCTTAGTCGGGAATTGAACCAACGATAGCAGGCGTAGCTCGAGCACTACTGTACACCTTTGTCGGGGCGAGGTTGATGGCTGTTTTAGATCGGGAGTATTAAAAAAAAAACACCGCTCCCCTCTATTTTGCATGAACAAAGTTTGATGAACTTTATCACCCACCTTCCACTTTCCCATCATCCCCATTTCCCAGGTACTATCACTCCGATTATTTATTAGTTGATTAATCAACGATTCACAGGCGATGAGCGAAAAAGAAAATTGGCGTAGAGGTTAAGTGGATTCTTAGAAAATAGCCGCACTATATCAAACGGAGCGCCACCTATGAGTAACAATGGCGGCAATGAGCGTCAAATTTGTCATGGCATCGTCAGGTAACCGGAGACGTCAGAGACAGATGCTGACGTTTTGATTGCTGAATGGTTGAGCTAAACACGAGACGAACAGAATTTTCATGAAATTCCCCAAAGCTAAAGTAATTTTAATTGGTCACATTGCATCAGATCAGATTACCAATGGACTCAATTATTATAAAAATGCGAAGCCATTATTTTTTTTAACGAAATTCTTGTTTCAGTTTGATTGAAGAGCTGTACGAATTTGTAATCCATTAAATATTTATCGTTAAATATTTAATGGATTAAAAATTCATACAGCTCTTCACAATCTGACAATACCGAATTCAAATCCTCCGGCAACATCCGAAAGTAAATTAGTATTAAACATTGAAGTGATTGATGAAATTCAATTTTAAATTTTCGCAAAATTAATGTTCAGTTTTGAACAGACATGTGATAACAAAATGAGAAAGTGCATATTGAATGAAACAAAATTGAGTTTTGTGGAAGAGCAGGTAAATACCTCTTCGATGCATCTTAATTCTAAGACCTATCAAGTAAAAACAACTGTGTGTACATCAATAAAGGTAGGTTGACATGAGAAGGCTAAGACAAATAAGTCCAAGATGAACTTCATTTGAAATGGTTTCGCCGTTCTGAATTCCACATTTCGGCGGGACATTTGCATTATCCGGGTCTCGGCTACGGACTTACTGTGCATTCAAAGATCAGAGGGCAGCGAAGATAGGTATGAAGCTGTCAAAGTTGTTTCGACGCCGGAAGAGGTTAAGGTGAATTGCAAAATTTGCATTTCAGCCTTTTTTTGTGCATAATCTTCAGTTGGAGAGAATTCATACAGAAACTTGTACACTGGAATGAAATAATAGTTTTGGAACTCTGCCAGGAGGGAAGGAAGACCCGTTCTCATCATAATTTAAAATAAGTTTAATAATGCATAAGACAGATAATCATTAAAAGTATTTTCGTAAATTTTCGTCATGGCCACTATCTCATTTTTATTTAACTAATTTGCGTTTTAAATTGTCAAAAGTTTGATACACTTGATATCCTAATGGCACGGAAAATCTTCATTTCGTCTGGTATCATTCATTGCATGCGACAATTTCGTCGCAAAAAGAACACAGTGATCATTATAATGTTAATTTAAATTTTTGGTTCCGATTGTTGCCGCTGGGGGCACTTGTCCTAATCAAATCAACCACTAGTGATAACTAAAATTAGTGAAATTGGCATAACCAATCCTTGTTGAACAACAAGATAAACTTGTTAGTCGAATTGGAAATTTCCAAAAATAAAATCAGTCCCATAGCCACCTGTATGTGGGCCATGGTTCGGAATTCTTCCCATCATTTCCTGACGTCACTGACGTGACAGGTCATTCGAAGCTTCATGAGCCTCAACGCACACACGGCAAGTGCCCAAACAAAACCATCGGTGTGTACACGTGGCGGCGGCGGTGGCGCTGTCAAATCCTCAAATGCCTCTCTCGTTCCAACCGAATGAGCTAGTCAGCAAATTGATCATTTTTTTAAAGGCCTCAAAACCCGTCATCTACTCGTTAATGATGAAACTGACGTGTAAATGGCTACACGCTGCTTGCTGCTTCACCAACATTATGTGGTCGAGCCCCAGAGGTTAAACTGGAGATCAAATGAGGAGAGAGGCCTATTTCTAGTTTATGCACGCGCATAACAATTACGGGGGGATTTTAAATAAGCCAACTTTCATGCATCAACACCATCGTCACTTAATTCGTGAAGTTATATTTTGCCTTTACATTTTCCATGTACAGGTACAGCAGTACGGCTGCACGTAAAAATGATTTTGTTAAGACGTTTGACTTTCTAAAGTTATTAATGCAGAATTGAAATATTTAATCTGGTTCCTGAAACAATCCAGTATGTGCTTTTTTCTTAATGGTATTTTGAGGATTTGCGTTTCAGTGAGAATCTGAGAAAACAACGAAAAAGAAATTCAGTAAAAGAATAACGATGATAATGCACACCCGCATTACACCACAGCAATGCTAGTTTTTCGCTCCATCTCTGTGAACGTACCGCTTGCTAACCCACAATATCTTAAGGGGCAGCACAACTTAAGTTTAAGCATTCATTTTTACACGTTCCAGTCATTTCACGATTTTGCTCCATGGAAATGTCATTTTGTTTAGGCCAAACGTGCGCCGGAGGGTTTAACCTCACGCTCGTGTTTGATCAAAACAAAATGACGTTATGACGTCAGATGACGCAAAACGTGATATCGTGTAAAATGACGCTTAAAACCGGGCAGAAAAAATAAACATGAGGTGCATTTGTTAATCGCCAGTTAAGGCATATATTTACAAATTGATTGCGCACTTTTAAAAGAATATTTTGTAGAAATGAAATCAAATTTTTATCTCAAAATAATATTTAACGAGATAACTTATGAAACACATCCCGAAAAGTGAAGAACTCGCGTTGACCCTGGCATTGGTTTTTAGAAAAGATCCGGTCGTCATTTCAATTTCTTTCCACACACACCACTGCCAACATTATGACGCCAGCAATAACAGAACATATGGGCTGGTTTTTTAAACATATATTTTTTACCACCGCATTGATGCAACAACCCCACAATATCTATTTTCAGCAAAAGCCATACACAATCATGCAATTGAATGCAAGTGCTTGCGTTTCTATAGTTGTTGCCGTTCTCCAAAGTTACTTCATTGACTGGCAACGACTGGGTCGCAACAGAAATAGGGTTTTGGTTGCTAATGCTGAGTGTGCGTCAGTGGCAAATTGCATGTACTGTACTAAGTTTGTCCATGTATCCAAACTGAAATAATGGATGGCCGAGTAGTAGGGCTTCGGCTCATCAGCGAAGGCTTATTTCTGGCGCTGTTGGCAGTGTGGCAATGCTAAGTAAATGCTGGCTTTACAATTCCATTCGGTTATTGCGGCAGATGACGACGATAAAAGGACGTGACGTGTTAACCCACGAGAACGTTGATAAGCCATCACACGCTAAAGGTTAATACATGATCTTAATGAATGGGGTAGCTATTGAATGACTAATTGGATCATTTTTTACCCCCTATAGGCGCGCCAAACTGATCACTTAAACTAAACTGCATTTTGAACGGATGACGTCACTTATCGAGAAGGCTCGATTAGAAAGTGACGCACCCAGAATTTCTGGTCGATGATGACGGTTTAAACATTTATTTATTTTACAGAACTGGTCGGGATTTTCTTTTCTGGTGTCGCGCGTATGGAACACTTTGCAACTGTATTTTGTGCCTTGGTCAAAAGGTCAGTTTCAAATTGTGTATACAGACATTTTTTTACTCGGAAATTTTGGTACACTAAATTTATGAATAACTAGCAGACCCGGGAAACGCCTTGCTGTGGCTTCCGGTTAAATGGCTCGGTCACACTACCTCGTGCACACAATTTTCACTTTTCCCTTTTCCTGGGAATTTTTATCCCGCTTTCCTGCTTTCCCGTGCTTTCTCGTGCTTTGCCGCTTTCCCGTGCTTTGCCGCTTTCCCGTGCTTTGCCGCTTTCCCGTGCTTTGCCGCGACGCATGCA
>JAQGBY010008837.1:0-10222 GCA_034698785.1 Mycogona germanica
AAAATAAGGTTTTCAGAAATCCTCAGTTGAGAACTTGATTTTCTCAGAAGTTGCTCCGAAGTTGATTTTGATTTTGATAAAGACAAAAAGCGCATCTTAATCTATAAATTCAGTCTGGAAAGGACGCAACACCAGTCCTCGAGACTTGGCTTCTCCGGCGTCCATCCCGTGTTCCCCAATTGACGCGTCTGTCGATGACGTTTCGACCGGGACGACAGTTTCGGTGGGTCGGGTCTGGCTTGATCAGTCAACAGCGACCAAGTGCCAATCTATTTACCAGTCTTAACGAGAGTGAGGTTCTGCGGTTTACAAATTGCACACGCTTGTCTGAAAAATTTTCTATTGACACAGTCCGATTTGGCGTCGCCGGGCTCTGACGTAATTGCGTTTCCTTCCATTATTACGAGCAACAGGCGGTTGTGTACACACGGCGCATTGGAACATGGCCACCATGTTTTTCGTCCTTGTAAAGTTAGATAAATAGCGTCGTCGAGCCATAAAATATATGCGGGGAACAGAAACGCACGACCACATAAATTTCGTATCTATAGAAATATTCTGTAATGCTAGGAATTGTCACGGATCTATATTTCATGTCCGGGCAGGGTTCCGCCTGTGGTTACAAACTTCTTATGATCGATGATATTTATGTTTAAATTTTTGCCGAGTTGAATAGGCCGGTACAGGCGTGCTCAAATTTATAGTCATCGCTAGGAGCGCGGTGAACAATTATTAAAGTGTGGTAATATAAATAAACCCCGCCTAACAGAACTTGCGCAGTGATCGCTAACTTGAAAATAGGATCCTCCAGTCTAAATGGCGCATTATTAACCAAGCATGCTTGGATTATCAAATGCCCACAGCAGTGAGTAAATAACGAAATCTGTGGCTTACGAAATAGAAGTGAGCCTAGTTTCGACGAACAGTTCCGCTCCGAACACTGAATAGTGCTTCCGCCCTGCTCTCGAAGTTAGCATGGGCGGCAACGTCACTACGAGAAAGCGCTTTCTTTACAGAAGGTAGCGCTCTCTTTACAGAACCTTTCATTTTTTTATCGAACTTAAACTTATCAATAATCTTGTCAATTATCTTGGAAAACTCAAATTCAAAAGATGATTGTTGCGGCAAATGCAAGGCTTAATTCAAAACGTGTTGAAGAGGTGTCCAAGTAAGGTTAAGTCAGTGTCCTACTTTTCCTTGGTCCAACCTTTGCTTGAATACTGCAGTTCCATTTGGAATCCTCACCATGTGGGGCTTGTAGGGGAAATTGAAATGGTTCAACGAAGAGCTGCGAGATTTGTTAGCTGTAGATTTGGAAGAAGTGACAGTGTTGCGGACATGCTGTCAAAACTGGGTTGGAGACACTGGAAGATCGTAGGAGGGAGATCAGTTTAAGGTTGCTGATCAGAATTCTGAAGGGGGATTGTAATGTTGATATCGGAGACTCTATGTGCCCAGCTCCAAACAAAAGTAGAAGGAACCACACTAGAATGGTAAACGAGCTTCAATGATTCAAGAGATTCAATCTGCGCCATATTTTAACTCCTATTTCCCTAGAGTGTGTAGACAGTGGAATAGCCTGACAGAGCCTCAAATCCAGAGCCTTTTAAAATTCCCATCAAAATATCCAGAGCTTTTTCCATTTCTGTCCCCAACTGGTCTTTCGACCTCCGCCTGAGGCCCCTCTCTTGGGGCTGCTTGCGGGTAAAATTTGTAATTGTAATTGAACTAACTTTCATTTTCGAAATCCTGTTTACATAGTTAATCTGACGAAAAAATATTCGGAGAGGGGGAGACTCCTACACAAAATTCTCAGGTCATGCCTAGCCATATCGTGACCACATCCGGGTAGCACTTGGCTGTTGTGCCGTTATCACTTACTCCCCCCCTTGCTCACGCACTCTGTCTACGTTCTCGACGCAGTTTGCGCCGTTTTTTCGCCGAGTGGACACGATTCTCGATGTTATTGTGACAGAAACGCTCGCAGATATTTATAACACAGGGTTTGAGTAATTTGCGAGCCACCATCCAGGACACAGTCCCGTTGTGTATACGCGTTAGCCGTGGGCCTAGAGTTGCCTTATTTACAGTATATATACAATGCTTGTGTTACTGTGTATATACAATGTTGGAGGTTGGAGGGGAGGGGGAGGGTAGTTTTATTGGCTATTTTTCAAAGCCAGGATAATGGCGAAATGCTGTATATATCCAGGAACTCGAGTGCAGTGGGTGTGACAGGAACACCTGCGACTCGTATGGGAACTAATTAACATCTGTTTGCTCTACACAGCAGGGTTTACATGTGACGTACTCTCGCCAATATAATTGCGAAAGTAGCCAGCGTTTTAGGGACCCTCTAGTGGCGTTCCAGAGAAACAGTTGTTTCGTTTGATCGATCGATGAAACGGACACCATTTTTTTGCGCGAAGGAGGCGAATAGGGATTTTAAAATCGCGAGTCTGATTGTTGGAGACGTTATATTTAAATCTGAAATGGTTCATTTCCATTTCAAATATATATCATCCAGACGTCCTAACTAAATCCCTCATGTTATATTTAAAGTTCATAAGGTGATTGTCGATGACATGAGGCAACTCCACTTGCCCAACCTTGGCAGCCAATCTGTTTACATTTGAAAAATGTCAATTTGAATTCCGCCATATGCTCTGTAAACCGCCTGCAGCAAAGAGTCTCGATGGTCTAGAGAGCAGGGATATCATTGATGTTTCACGCAAGTAAAAAAATATGGCGCCGATTTTTCTTGGGGAGCCAGTCAAGAACGGAGGTGTTTATCAATTGCTCAGTAGATGGCGTTGCCATTAACGACCCATCTACTGCACCAGTATTGGTGGCTCCTTAGAGGTTCAGGGGAACTGAAAAACAACATTTCGGTGGGCGCGCTTCTGGGCAACAACAACATCGGCACATACGTTTTATCCACATCTACTCGTATATCTGATGATGACACACTGTACCTAGGCCTTCCAATTGCTTGGTTTACAGTACTACGGTCGTATTACCGTTTGTGGGAGGCGAAGCCAACAAGGGGGTAACTAAGGGGGGGGGAGGGGGTTGGTTGGGATGTTGGCAGGATGCCCATTTTATTCGTACCGGTTATTAAGAAGGCGACTTGGGTCTCGTTTGGTAGTTGTCATTAAAAATGCATGTTTAATGAGATGTGCAGGCAGGCGTGTGTGTGTGTCGTTCCAGCAACCTGTCGCCAAACTGCTGGTACTGACTATGGCCTCTGCGCGCGACAGCTGCGTCCTCTGGTGGAGCGCACTTGGTGGTGAAAATTTGCCCGTGAAATGACGAACTCTGGGCCGCCACCTGGTGATGAAGCGCAGCGTCCATTCGATATATGGTTGGCGCTACAACCGTAGAGCGCGACGCGGGTTGCGCTGTCGTCGCTTCCAAGGTGGTGATGCGGCGTGTCGCCACTCTGTCGTGATTTGAGAATGGTCTGTCGTCAATTGCTCTCTAGGTAATGCAATTTTTTGTCGTTACACCCCACTATAAAGATTCTAGTCCTTCGCTCGTGTAATTTCTGGTCGACTCATTTTAATTGCAATCTTGCAATCCGAGTGAGAGTGCTCGAGTCCCGCAAAATCTAATTTGCAGTGGAGCAATATGGTGGTGCAGTTGGTTTACGACGTTGATGGGGGCGAGGGAAGGTGTGAGGTCTTAGACTGGACCTTGGTCAAGGATTAGGAAGTGCAACATGGGACGTTGTCCAGGGTGCCGACTGCCCATATTTGGTGTCATGTTTTTAAGCAAACATTCGCTCTGGTGTGAATAATGTCTGCTGTGGCGAATACAATGTCAATCCCCCCTTAATAATTTTCGTCTTGAAGTTACTCTGTGTGATTGCCTGCTTACGAGGGGCAGCATTTCATTAAAACTGCTCGCTTCACAATCTGAAGGGAAATGGCTTTCTCAACTTGTGTAGCTGTTTTTTAGGAACAGCATCATCTATATTTTTTGTAATTTCGGAAATTTCTTTTGCGTATCCTCCTCAGACCATGCTTAGACGGCGTAATATTTCGAGAATTTTTATTTTTATTCCGGATGGAATTCATTCAACTATGATATTTTATTTTATATGCAGTGGGGCCCAATATAATCTTGACCAAAACATATTTATTTGAATGTAAATAGGTCCCGATTTTATTGGACCACACTGTATTTTACCGTCTTGTGCACTTTTACATTCGGCGCAATTATTAAACCTGAAATCTGTGTGAAATATTTTTGTGCCTTGCACCGTTAGAACCAGCGAATCTTCTATTTTAATAATATGTGAACACAATAAAAATGATTTTGGTCAAAATTAGTTATGATGAGTTTGCTGGAAAATGTGTAAATTGACCATCTTGGTTTAATTATGGAGAACCAATTTGGCGAAGTGGACATTTGTGAGTCAGGGTTAAAACTTTTAGAATCTGCAGAGTTTAACAACAAAATGTAAATTTTCTAAAAAAAAAAAAAAAAGAAATCATCGCGCGAAGTTAAGTATTCTTCATTCCAAGCCAGAGGAGGATCGGGGCAGATAAGATAAAAATACAATAAGTCCCAAAGCAAAATTTTAAAACATATTGACTTTCATGACACACAAATGTACACACTTTTTTCCTGATCGAATAAAGCGGCGGCAAATGAATCGATCTGTTCGTTTACATGAATTTCCACACGATTTATTCCGCTCCCGTGTAACGAGTTCTTTTGATAACTTGTGATCGATTTTCAACCCGACCCTCCCTCACACACGATAACGTTGGCGGAATGGCGGTGTCAGATTCGTGAGTTTGTGTGGGGGGATTTGCATATTGAGGATTGTAACGTGGAGGGAATGGAGCTGGTGGTGGTGGGTGGGGGGTGGCGTCGGGGTTCGCCGACCTCTCTTGAGAGTTCCTTCCCCGCGGCGCAGTTTTATGTCGTCGCACGGGCCGCCCGTTCCATCTGTTTATCTTTATGGCCACCCTGCTCGTGATGGCGCCTCGATCATATAAACCCCAACTTGCTGCTCTACGTGTTTGTTTATATATATACTGACTGCGCACTCTGGCCACAACGACTTCAAAGGATAGATGGGAGCTTTGTGGGGGCAGCCCTAAGAGGACGGCATAGCCATTCGTACCATGATGAGTCGCTGTCACGCACAGGAAATGTCAATTCCGATAAGCGTCAGTTTTGAGCAACTGACTTTTTTGCCGAGACGTGGATTTACTCCCCGCTACAAATGCCAAATGACGCTTATATCCTAGTCACACGGGTCAAGTATGCTTATTCCAAGCATGCTTAGAAAGGTGCGTTTAGACATTGAACGGAATCGGCACGTCCCGCTCGTCCGTGCTTCGACAAGAAAGCACGAGGCGCTCTCGAATGACGATTCCTCCAACTCAATTGTGTTTGAGACGGCACGTTCCATCTTTAATAATATTCGAGCACGTGATTTGTATCGGTCGGGATGGACACGATCTCAAAGGACAACTTGCCCGCAATCTCAAGCACATTTTAAATCTCTCAAGCAACTTACCGTATGACTAGGATATTACTAGATCGCTGTCACGCACAGTAACGGTCAATTATCATAAGCGTCAGAAATTGGAGAGTCGACTTTGATGAGAGGCGGACTTACTCCCGCTACAAATGCGCAATCAAACTTAATTACTTAATCTACCTTGCCTTACCTAGCCTATACCTAACTAAACCTAGCTAAGTCACCGTCACGCACAGGAAAGGTCAATTACCATGACGTCAGAAATTGGAAACTCTCCTTTGCCGAGATGCGGATTTACTCCCCGCAACAAATGCGCAATCAAACTTATTTACTTGATCTACCTTGCCTTGCCTAACCTATACCTAGCTGAGTCGCCGTCACGCACAGGAAAGGTCAATTACCATAAACGTCAGAAATTGGAAACTCGCCTTTGCCGAGAAGCGGATTTACTCCCCGCAACAAATGCGCAATCAACCTTATTTACTCAATTGACCTAGCTTGCCTTACCTAACCTAACTAAATTCACTAAACTCACACAAAACATAGTATTTGACGTAACGATGCCACTTTTTCTTATTTATACAAAGATAGTCAAAACCAGGGACGGCACAGTGTTGCTCGCGACGCGACCCTGGTCGATCGCAGTAACAGCTACTTAGAATCAAGAATGGGGTGCGTTTATCTTACTGCCGTTTGTTTATTCACCGCTACTGATATCAAAGTTCCACGCGCCTTTATTTTACTGTATAATGAGATTGACCCTTGGACGCGCGGCGTGTTTTCGCAACAGGAAGTGACGCGCGTAGTTCACAGGAAATCCGCTATAGTGACGCTTGTCACTCTCTTGGCCATGCTCCTCGGGCGGTCCTCTTTTTATCCGATAAAAACCAACTGATCGGGATTGACGAATTCGTATTTACCCCCCAAGACTAAAGTTAAGAATAAGGAATCACGGTTGTTTACAGACGTTCCTGTCTTTGCTCGGCAAAGCTTCTCAGATGATGATGACACATGCGCACTGTCTGTGTATACTTTTTGAATCTGGCTTTGGCACGGGGCGCGTCTATTTCCAGAGCTCGGTGTGTGTGCCACCAACTTGTCCGGGGGGGGCAGGGCAGATTCTTCCCCTCCCACACCCCCACCCCCACACCCCACTTGATACGTGCTTCGGTTAATGCTGTTGCCCTCTCTCTTTTTCCGCGTCAAGTGTTTGTGGCGTTTGACAACTTGTTTGACAATTTATGATGGCATGCCCATGGAAATTGGTGGAAATTAATGCGCACTCAGACACCCCGCACAAGAGGATGATGAGGTAAATGGCGAGTGTCAGTGGCGTGGCGTGGGTTTGGCCTGCAGCCTCGTTGCTGGGATTTCCCTGGTGCCAAGAAATTAATAATCTTCTCGTGAATGACAAATTGTGCGATGATTTCTTAAGAGCGCTGCGCAAATAAATGCAGCAATGAATTATAAATTGTATAATTGTAATCTGTTTTGGCTTCTAGCAAATTAACACTTCAGTACATAAAATATTTCGCTCGGCTATCGGGACACCATGGCAGCAAAAGTACAGAGTATTTTCTAATATTTAAAAAAATTCTGTTTTGCGTGGGGATAATAAGATATGATATAGCACTGTAATTGTAGATTCGTCACCTGTTATGACGTCATGACAATGGCGCCACAATTTCTATTTAATTTATACCTATAACTATTGTATAGTTTTAAATACAATACTTACAGGTATAAATTGTATATTAATTAGAAATTCGGTATCTAGTGTGGATAATGTCGCTGGCAGCATTGGTATTACATGATTGGCGCTCGATTGTTCAGCTCCAATTTGGTTAAGTGGCGACGCCATATTGGAATTTTCCTTTTTAATGGCAATGCTGTTTCTGCAACTTCAACGGCTCATATCTCGAGAAATACGCAACATCGAGATTTGAAATAAACTGCACTCGGCTACAAATTTGCGGATCTATCTACGGCTCAAATTTTATTCAATTTCGTTAGCGCCGAGGCGGACGGAATGTCAATGTCGAAAGAGTTCGTATTAAATTTGCATTTCACGCCAAATACAGTAATATGAGTAAGAGATATTTAGAAATTATAAAATATGTTTTATACAAGTTGTGTCATTTTAAAAAATAAAGTAAAATTATTATTTCTGAGTGACGAGTCGCTGGGGAATTTACGATGTAGGCTTGACGACGCGCCAAGCCACTAGTCACGCACCACTTGGGGAAACTATTTCGTTAGACCACCCGCTGATTGGTGCTTACAAACGACCCAACCTGACACTTGTCAAAACAATATTTCTCAAAATTTAACGAGAAATGAGACTGCTTGATTTGTGGCTTGGCAGCTACAGCAGCATTTCAACATGGTCAGTTTCAACAACATTCTGGTGAAAAATACTGAGTTATTTATCTGTAATTGTATTTTTTCAAAAGAAATTTTCAGCCAAACCCTATTTCTATCATCACATTATTTATTACAGCTGTTTCAAAACATTATTAGATGGCCGCTAAGCCTATAAGTCAACGCCACCAGTGACTCCGCTCTAAAACCTCACAGGGGGTGACCTGGTAATTTTGCCTAGCCTATGCTTGTTACCTAGGTAGGGATCTTAAACGTGTACCTGATAACGTACAGAAACGGGTTCCTCGACATTACATTCAGCCCGAAGGAATTTCTCTTACTCAAAAAATTCTGGAGGTGTCTGTCGCTCGGGATTGAACCCGCGATCACGGTCTTGTAATCCGATGCGACGCGACACCTCTTAAGTTGTTGAAGACCTCTGGTGGTGTTCCGGAGAATTAGTTGGTTTGTTAATAGCAGTTTCGGTTGATACATGTCAGAAATGAGAACCATTACCGTTAATCGTTAATTAGAATTTGCCTGATTAAGTCGCCCACTAGCGGCGATAATTGGAACCTGCCTTCACCTCACCTCATACCATCACATCACCTAATTCCTTTTAAAGAATCAGCGTGTAACCTAGACGCGGTCAATGAACTGGAAATTACCCTTACGGGTTTCAAATAAAACACCTAGCTCATGTTTGTCAGCGTGACTGAGAACCACTCACAGATTTGCATCTTTGATGACCGTCATAATAACCTTTACATTCATCTGAATTGTTATGTTTGGTGATCGTAGCGACACCTAGAGTCATCCACTCTTCCGTACATGGTTCGAGACGTCACGTCAACGCGTTATTTATTTTTCTGTATAGAGAGCCATCGGAAATGATCGACCCGAGTCCTCTTTTGAGAGCGCGGCCACGGCTCCTCCTCTTCCTCCTCATCCTCCTGCCCCTCCAGAAGGAGCACGCCCGTGTCCTATAAATACGCCTAAGTAACCATCAACACGGATGTCAACGACATTTCTCCGGCGCAGTTATTATTGATGTCCCCCATTCGATGATGAATGAGTCCTCGCATCATGTCTGCGTCGACTTAACGCGTCAGCGCCGGGGCTCTCTCGACTCGTTTCACCAAAGTCAAGCCCTAGTTCGTGCACACATGCAGTGTGTGATGCGCATGCACACACGCAATATGTGCGCACGTCACGCTGGACAAAGCGTTATGAAAATAAAATACAAATATTGATTTTTTATTCGCTATTGTCTGATTCGGCGTCTTGATTCTGGGTCGAGCTTACACGACACTGACTTGAAGAGTTTTGGACAAAACGGAAATGTTGAAGGTGGCCGATCCTCTACAAGATGTGGTGGCCCAAAGTTCGAAAAGAAAATATTTTGTATTTATTTAAAAGTAACTGTAGTGTACAGGAGTTTCTGTATCCCTCTTGGTGCTTCTTGGTATCAACGAGGCGTTCATTTTAAATTAAAAAAGGTGTGCTTAAAGTTGGTGGTTGATACAGGGTGGTCCAATAAAGAGGACACCAAAGTCTATTTTATCGGATCTTCGCGAAATGTTGACTCGATTCTCTTGAAACTTGGCACAGATGTAAATCAACACCTCGTTTTCAAAGTCAGTACAGTGGAGTCTTATATTGTGACGTCTCTTAAATATGTGCGTTCTAAAATGACCCTGTGCTGGTTTTCATTTTCAAGTGAATCTGTCAACATTTCGCAAAGATCTGATAATGAAAAGTATGGCGCTCATTTTATTTTATCACCCTGTACAGTATCTGTCAACAAAAAAACACAATGGAGATGTCTGCTTACAGAATATCTGTCTGACCACAATAGTACATAGTTTATTAGGCAAAAGTGCAATACTACAGTATATATTGTGAAGAACGGACTTTCATGTACAGATGATGAATAGAAAATTTTTACGAGCAAGTGTTGCCCTTCGAATTTATGTTGACAAAACCAACAACGCTCTTATAGAAATTGAAAGAACCGATACATATCGTTGAAATAATAGACACATCATTTGCCATTTAGTTATATACGAGTTTATAGGAGTTTGCCTCCTGGGACTCGGAGGTTCAGGACAATTAGCAGTAAAGACAGTGCGGTTTGCCATTGGCAAAGTACGACCTGACTTTTATTCGTGACAAGAATGTTACCCGGCTTTCCCTGGGTTGACAATTGTTTTTTTCAATTGAAATTGAATTTTTAGCATATCTATTTGATTATTTTATGGTTGTTAATATAGTTATTTTATTCTTATATTGAAAATATTATTCCAGTAATAGTATGTGGTATGGTGTGCTTGGTTGGAACTGTTATCTGGTTTGCTTGGT
>JAQGBY010008838.1:0-10222 GCA_034698785.1 Mycogona germanica
TCGAGAGCCCGCGCCGGGAATCGAACCCGGGACCGCCGAAACCAGTCAGTCGCTAAACCAACTGGGCTACGACGAGTTGTACTAGTGTCGTACTTGTACTTATCGACGGGTCTCAAGCGTACAAAAGGGTGGATCGTGGAGACAAACCAGGGACCAAGTTCCCCCGAAAGCTCCACGTGTCAAGAGCATTGTTAATTTTTGTAATCGCAAGTGCCCCATCAAACGTACATGTATAGGAGAGAGAGACGCCATTTTGTGTCTCCTCCCCTCTGGTAAACTTCGGCCCCTCCACAGCCCCTAACACGGAACACAAATCGGTTTTTTTTCTTCTTCATCTCATCTCATCTCGCTTTTCCATTGACGTTGCGCAGGCGCGTGTCGGGGACATTAATCGCAGACGGTCACGTGACCAGTGATCGAGAGCACCACCAGCAGGGACACATTGCATACACTCGGCCAAAAAGAACATTAATAAATGAGCGGATGGATGGATGGATTGATGGAACAGCGTGTGGCCTGCGTTGCTGCTCAACGTGTGAATGCGCTGTCCCGATACTTCTTTAATGGTGTTTGGGAAACGGGGATTTTTGGTGGTCTGCGTCCGATCGGACTCATGTGAGGGGGAGACAATGCCTATTGCCCAGGGTGTAAATTACCTGAAGATTCACGAACAAAGAAAATGAGAAATCCTCATGTTTTAAATCTTATATTATAAAACAGGAGAACGCATTTTCTGTTCGGAGACTAACTCCCGAACGGCTTAATGAAATTGAGTAAAATTTTACTACCTGATACTACATGATCATAGTTGGCTAACGCCCCATTTTCAGATCTAGATTTTGAATATTACATAATAAAATAACCGTTTGCAAAATCTCCCATTCGCCTCGAAATTAAAATACGGCGTCTCCGCATCAAACGCATGACGTTGTCGATTTCACGTGACAACAAAGCACACCAGATTACAATTCCAACCACATACATTTCTATTTACTGGAATGAAATTTTCAATATAAAAACCAAACAAAATAAAATAACATAATTTAAAAAACATAATAAACAAATAGATATTTTAAAAAACGATTCTTTTTCAATTTGACATTTCAATTGTCAAAAGTTTGAAAATCCAGTTAAGGCATCACTGCGTGTCGTTATTATAGCACGTTTGGTTAATCTTTGTTCAATTATGTGACAAATTTATAAGTGTCTGAATGACTTTTTAAAAAATTGATCAATTGATTAGTTTATTAATTTGATGAGATGTTTAGTGGACAAACGAGTCAATGGGAACAAATGTCCTGCGGAGGGGCTTTCGATAAATGGCTGTAGTGGTTCAGCTGAAATTGTAATCTCTGCCCAGGGCAGAGCTCTCTGAGGAAGACCCTTAGGGGGTTGATCGCTTATGTCCCGTACGCATGTCGAGGAGGGGCATGGTGGGAAAGGTGGGCGGGATTGCACTTGGGTTCCAATTGTCGCCAGAACGACGCCACGCCCCAACACGTGTTGCAGGTCAGGTGTCTGGTCAAGTGGGCTCTTTTTGGGCTTGACGAGTACGGTGGTATCATCGGATTGGACATTGTATTTAGGTTTCAAAACTTGTTACATGTAAAGAGGATTGCCTATTGAGGATTGTGATACAAAATTGGAGTGTCTATGAAGTCCAGTGATGCTTAATAAAAGCGCTGAATTCAGGAAAAGGCCCTTCAATATTCAGACATCCTACTATTATAGGTGAAAGCAATTGAGGGTGGTCAAGTGTGTCAAATTTGACACACATTAGTCGATGCAACTGTAAAATAGTCGAGCTAGTGAACTTGCTTTGTGCACTGGGAAAAGCTGCGAGGAAAAAAATTCTTTTGCTAAAATGGCGCTTCGTGATTTAATTTGTATCAGTCAGTATGACCGTCGCCCCAAATTAAATTTCTAGGCCACCGTTGATCCTCTTAAGTGGTCTTTAGTTCCCAGACCGTCCGACCCGTGCGCTTTAATCGGTCACTCTCATTCCATTGGCCTGCGGTGGATCCGCGTAGGTGTGGGTGGAATTCGGTAATTACATTATGGTTACTTTTGCTAGAAGCATTTTCTTCACTCCTTCTTGAGATTTACGGCGATCTCAACACTAGAGGGGAAACTGCAAGCAACATGCTCAAGACAGGTCTCACCAGAATTTCACTAGAATTGAAAGGTTAAATGAGCACGATTAATTTGCTTTCCGTTTCAGTTTTTTTAAATCGGAATTTCAGTCTTGATAATTCGATATCGGTCTCGATGTGAACTTCCTAAATATCGATTTTGCATTGGCAAACTAAATCAAATAATCATATTGTTCCACTAGCTCTTTGGATTATCACCTCCCCAATTTATTACCACGTCACTTTTCCTGTTCAAGTGTCCATGATTAGAAAGGCACATTACATGAGATAGGCCAATAGTATCTCCAGGGGCATCTGGTTGTTCCAACCCCTTGCACGTTCTAGCACGTGCAAGGGAGGATACCTCCAATGCCGAACACTATCTGGTTACACGGTTCTCCTGCCTTATCTTGTCGCCAATCGCTTCCCACGCATTGTCAAATTGTTGGTGAAACTGGTGGGAGCTCACTCCAGGCCGTGTCGGTCGCTATCTCACCCTCTCTAATGACGCCAGATCATTGTCAATCCAATTCATGGCAACAATGAAACTGTCTGGTATAAATAAATACCAAGAATGTTTCTGACCGTTTTAACAAGAAATTTCGTCGGGGAAAAATGTTCCCTTGAGAGAAGAATTGCTCCGAAAAGCTCAGAAGATTCTGGATTTTAATTTGTTATTGTGAAAAACCTGCAGCTGGATAAATTAAAAATTAATAAAATTCCTATTACAGTGCTGCCAAAAGACATAAAGAAAAATAGGATTTTCTCCAATAAAAATATCATTTTAAAATAACCGCTCGGTTCGAGATCTACATACACATGTAGAATCTTTCATTTTTAAAGGATCTGATTCTAGATTATTTTCGCATTTCGCAAGGATAGTTCAATATCATTTTTTAGTTGTGAATACACATTTTGGCTACATTTGTACATATAGCAAGCCGTATTTCGATGCACTTTGCATACGTAATCGCAATGGCAGATGCATTTTCCCCGCTTGGATCACAAATTCTTGTAGACAAAGGCGTGTATCTTCTTAAGACCTTATGTTCCAGGAGAATAATAAAAACCATCCTGTATATAGATTGATGAGCAGTCAAGTGGTAATCTCAAATCCAGTTCAATTTTAAAACTAAAATAAGAATTTAAATTTTAATCTTTAGATTGGTTTGTGCCACTGGAATTCTGGAAATATATTTTCTAAATACGATCCCAAGTATTTGTCTTGTGAGGATTCTTGGAGAGAGTGGGCTTCGCTCGTTCGACCGTGGGGCTTCGAACCGAACGAAAGAGAAAATTTGAAATATGACATCGATTCACGTTAGAGCATATCACAGTCCCCGGTGTTTTCCCCGAGCATTTTTTCTTCTTCAATTGGTGGATGTGGGTGGCGTTTGCGACGTCGTCACTCATCCCATGTCCGGGCACGGGCTGCGTCATGTCTGGAGACAGTTTTTTCTTGTACGAACCCCGCTTTTCGTTTCGGATTGACATTGACGCTCCCGTTATTTGGCTTATGGGGACAGAGACGTTAAACGCATGCAGATCGACATCACTGGTTCGCCTAATGGCGACGTCAGCCAACAGGGTTAACGCTCTGCTTTGCTGTTTGCATGTTGATAAAAACATATATGAATGTAGTCATTTGAAACAGACTCGATTTTGGGGGACAATCTCTGTTTTTCAAAGTTGAATTCAATTGTGAATAGACATGTTGATGGGCCGATAAACGAGGATCTTAAATTGTTTGTTTTTCGTCCTGCATTTGTTGCGATGACTAGAGTCACATTAAGGAAAATAGAAGTTCACATGATTGTATGTTGAAAACTGTCATGAAAAAATTTGTTAGTTGATGTTTGCAACTGAGATTCTCTATGTTTCATGATTTATTTTAAACGATTTAAGAATTAATGATTTCCAACTAGTTGACGATGTAAATAACTGGTTGAAAAAATGTCCAATAGTAAAAATCCAATAGTCCAAGAGTCCAAATAGTCCAATTGATTTAAGAATTGTTAAAGAATTAACCAAGATGGTGGTGGGCTTAGCTATATCTCCACTTCTATGAGATTTAAGATTTGTTTGTAAATATGATTAATGCAATTTATTGTTAACGTCAACAAAGATTCCTGCCTTAAAAAAAGTAATTGCAGTTATTTAAAATCTAATATTTAAACATCGTCTGCTTCTCATGCTCAGAATAATTCTCGGAGATTGCAATTTGGCCACAGGTAAGTTTGGTATGCATTATGGGCAAAATGGAAATGCAAATCTTTCTGGTATATTAAAGTACACCATACCCACTATGTACGCGTTTATGCAAAGCCTAGATCCGATAAAAATAAAACACATCGCTCCGATGCAAGTATTTCTTTATCGACCGGGAGACAATAATAGCGCGCCCAAAATCTTGAGACATTCCCTTTCGTCTTTATCATCGTCATCTCTGGAACGAAGACAATGCGGAACGAAAGAGATGGATGGATCTTAGGCCGCTCTCGCCCACCCCCAACCTCCCCCACCCACCCCCTACTTCTCCTCCTCCCACCAGACCGGCGGCAATGACGGATGACTCCGCGTTTCCAGAGGACCATCACTTCTGATTAGAACCCTATTACTAGGGTGGAGAACATTTTCGTTGGGGCCCTCCTTGGAGCCGCTCGCCGAAGACACAATTGTGTGCACGTGATTAATGAACGCCAGCTACGTCATAAGAATAATTATGCAAAATAGATACGCCCATTAGTGCCAAGTCTCACACCAGATTGAGTATTTTAACTCGTCCGCGCTTGGTAGCACTGCTGACTGGAAGGGAGGACTGGCCCGCGACACTTTGGT
The DNA here is from genome assembly GCA_034698785.1 of Mycogona germanica. Taxonomy (NCBI): domain Eukaryota; kingdom Metazoa; phylum Arthropoda; class Diplopoda; order Chordeumatida; family Chordeumatidae; genus Mycogona; species Mycogona germanica. The sequence continues at coordinate 4,971 of JAQGBY010008838.1, forward strand.
CATAAGGGGTTTAACATTCGGGATTCACAAAACTGTAGAAAATCCCCTATGACTATTTTTATTTTTTGGTTTATGAAGCATACATTATTATACATTATACATGTATTTAATGTATTTTTATCAATTTCTTTCGTGTTGGTCAACGACCTATGGGCAGTTTATTTTAAAATATACCAGAATGTTACCCGGCTTTGCCTGGGTTTACAGTAACCACAAATGAAATAAAAAAATTAATTGTTTAAATTTACCTGCAAATTAAACGCAAACGTTAAATGTAAAGTAACTAATTTTTCACGTGCTATACTCTGTAATGACGTCATGCATTGGTGCATCAACATGTTTTTTTTTATATTTAAAGATTTGAATTTTCAATCGTTTGACATTTATTACGTTAAATTGAAAAAGAATCATTTCTAACATATCTATTTGATTATTTTAGGTTTTTTAATATTGTTATTTTATTTTATTTTTATATTGAAAATATTATTCCGGTAATAGTATGTGTATAGTGTATGTTGTGTGTTTGGTTGGAACTGTTATCTGGTTTACTTGGTTGTCTCGTGAAATCGACGACGTCATGCTTTTGATGTGGAGACGACATTTTTTAAGTTTGAAGCGAAAAGGGAGATTATCCAAAATTTTGTAACGCTTATTTAATTATGTAATCTTGAAAATTCAGATGTGATATTCCGTCGCTAGCGAATTGTGGTGGTGTACTAACGGTATGTTAGATTTCATGCAATTTGGTTTTCCCGTTCGAGAGTTTTGTCTCCGAACACGAAAACCAAAATCTCTGTTTTATAATATAAGATTAATCGTTGCATAATGATTTAAATCGGTTTCATTCGGCATCTACCAAGGCAAAAGTAAAAAACTCATCTCTAACTGTTTTAAGTGCGTGAGTAAAGTGTATAGAAAGGCATCTTCCGGTTAAAGAAGTCCTGCTTTCGGTTCTGTACTAGCGAGCCCGCCCCTCGACGCGGGACCAAGTCTCGTCGACGCTTTTGCCCGTCGACTTGTCCCTAAAATGTTTTCGCCATGCAAATGACGCGACGCGGTGGTGAGAAATAAATTTAAATTTCCTGCTAGCGCCCGAGAGACGCTTATTGTCGGCGGTCTCAAACGGCTCTCAAATGGCACCAAGAAAAATTGATGGGCTTCTGCCTCTATTTGTGCATACACAAGTACATGGTTAGACATGTATAGTCGGCGTGAATAATGGCGGTAATAAACTACAGCTTATTCTTGAGAAATGGCTAATTTTTATTGGGCGTATTGTCGATTGGTTAACGTGACTGGCGGTTGAGTTTATGACATACATGGTTTTGACTTCTTAAATATTTTTTCTGTCCACGTAATAGATGGCCTCATGGTAATTCGATAGGACGAAATGGGACAATAGATTTGACGACAAACTTTATCGATATTCTCATCTGGCATCGGAGAACCATAGTACATTTATGTAGAAAAATCGTATTTCGAAGAGTACGTTCAACCAAAATATACGTTTGATTCAAAAACCCGTGATCGCGGTTTCGATTCCGGCCGACATCTTCGGAATTTTTCGGGCGAGAGAAATTCCTTAACGCGTCTTCCTTCGGAATGGAAGTAAAGCCGTGGGAGCCGTGTCTGTACGATGTCAGGTTCACGTTAAAGATCCCTACCTAGGTAGGTTATACTAAGCCTGGGCTAGGCAAAATGACCAGGTCGCCTCCTGGGGGGTTCTAGTACTAGTTCTGGACCTCCTTAACAAATAGCTCAGATACAACTGGTCGTTCGACCCCCGCCATTGAGCCCATTCCGGGGCTGCTTCTGGGCACATATTGTAATTGTAATTACTAGTGATGAGGAATTTCTCGTTTAAAACGAAGCAAGCAACCAGGCACAGCTTCCGTGCTATGTGTGATTGCCAACAGTTGCTGCCCCGCGTGTGATGCAAACGAGGCCACATTTACAAGTAAGTGTTGTTGGGTCTGTTCAGACTTACTTGAACTCTGGCTTCCGTCAGGTCAATCTTCATGGCGATCTCTTCGCGAGTGTAGATGTCCGGATAGTGGGTCTCCTGGAATGCTCGCTCCAGCTCCTTCAGTTGGGCACTCGTGAAGGTCGTTCGGATTCTCCGCTGCTTCCGTTTCTCACTCAGCACTCCGTCGTGGCCGGGATACACTTTATACGGAAGGCCACCTGGTGAGAACAGAGAGAATCTATATTAATTTGGCTACGTTTAACATCATAGACACGTTCTGCATCCATTTTGTCACATGGAAATACAGTATGTGTTCACATAAAACTGGTACAATAAGTCACTGAAATTTCCAATTCACAAACACGATCAGCTCATTTTCATGACATACCGCCATTTTCTTGAAAATTAAAGGTCTACGATAACATTCGTTCACATTCGTAAACTATCTTAGGCAGCTGAAACTCTCTCATAAATCTCCGAGACAAACAATTACTAGCAAATTTCGTGCAGAAAGAACCAAATGATCCGGTAATCTACGAAGACTCATGTTTACGCGAGTTAAGATTCATTCAAGCTGCCAGAGATTTTGTGATGCAAAGCTGTTTTTTCTTAGAGAAACGTTTTCTCTTTTTCATGTTAATGGACCATTGTTATCTTTGGTTAGGCATGCATTTCCATGTATAGCCCCCACTGCTAAGGAAAATGTAATTTTATATTTTTTTCTTCCTCCGCTGTCTAACTTTTGGTTAATATTTTATTTCTTCTTATTCCAGTTCCTTTTATGTTCTTGTTTAAACTCTCTTGAGCTCGGTGCGTTACATGGTAAGGACAACCAAGCGCAATAAAGATAAAAATCAATAATTTTTGGTGTTTTTTCTCTCTCTCTCTCTCTTTCACAATCTCCTTTTATCCTCGGGCGCTGGCGTCATTCACTTTGCCATACTACGACTATCCCAGCACAATTGGGGGAGAAAAAAACTAAGGAGCCCAAATGCTCCGTAGCGCTTCACCGTTTTTCTACATTCTCCTTATCAGTGCTCCCCTTTTTTCTTACAGTTTCGCTCTTAGTTTTCTTCGCTCCTTTTCGCTCTTCATTTCCCCGCTCATCTCAAACCATATTCCAGCACAATTCACCGAGACAAAGTTCCGGTAACACTGACTTTATTTCCCGTCGTGACTGTAACTTATGATCTAATGTGTAGCATTAGCACAAAGAAAACTGGATTTGCTTTCCCTTAAATTTTTTTCGAGCGTCCTGGGTATGGTTTCCCGACGAATCTTCACCGTGAAGACAAATCTTCGTCGCGAAGAAAAATCTTCATCTTCGTCGCAAAGAAAAATCTTCCGTCGCAAAGAAAAATCTTCGTCACGAAGAAAAATCTTAGTCGCGAAGAAAAATCTTCATCTTTGTCGCGAAGAAAAATCTTCATCTTTGTCGCGAAGACAAATCTTCATCTTCGTCGCGAAGACAAATCTTCATCTTCGTCGCGAAGACAAATCTTCATCTTCGTGGCGAAGACAAATCTTCATCTTCGTGGCGAAGACAAATCTTTGTGGCGAAGAAAAATCTTCATCTTCGTCGGGAAGAAAAATCTTCATCTTCGTCGTGAAGAAAAATCTTCGTCGCAAAGAAAAATCTTCATCTTCGTCGCAAAGAAAAATCTTCATCTTCGTCGCAAAGAAAAATCTTCGTCGCAAAGAAAAATCTTCGTCGCAAAGAAAAATCTTCGTCACGAAGAAAAATCTTCATCTTCGTCGCGAAGACAAATCTTCGTGGCGAAGAAAAATCTTCGTGGCGAAGAAAAATCTTTGTGGCGAAGAAAAATCTTCATCTTCGTCGGGAAGAAAAATCTTCATCTTCGTCGGGAAGAAAAATCTTCATCTTCGTCGTGAAGAAAAATCTTAGTTGCGAAGAAAAATCTTTATCTTCGTCAGGAAGAAAAATCTTCATCTTCGTCAGGAAGAAAAATCTTCATCTTCGTCGCGAAGACAAATCTTAGTCGCGAAGAGAAATCTTCGAAGAAAAAGCAAGCCCTGCAAGGCCACACCGTGACAAGGGCATAACAGTGAGGGAATGAGTAAACTAATCACATGATTGTTACTAATAAAAACAAAATTATAAAAATACATGTTGACCTCTGTGGTCAAAGAGGAGCGACCTTTTGTGAATTTTGAGTTCCATTTAAGAGCCAGGATGGTGCCACAAGTCTGTCATCGAATAACTACGAGTATGGTACCATTTGATAACATAAAAAGAGGCAAGTGCAGAGACTATATCAGTAAGGGCACGTCTCTGGATTCCACTCTGAACAACAGCAGTATGAAGCTATGTGAATCGACCTCGAATTTCGGAACCAACACGAGCGTTGGGTGTTAAATGGAAGGAGAAGAAGAAAAAAAATTCAAGAAAAGGTTCCTCGTCGCTTGTTGTTAAGCTGGAATTCGTAATTTCGACGAATAAACACTAGACATTTTTTTCTCCCCTTCCTCGCTATCTCTCGGCCTCGTGTTTAATATATGCAGCGACTGCGTCGAGCAATTTTTATGAAAAACGCAATCTGTGTTTACATAAATGCAAATGAATTCCATTTTCAGGAATAATTTAACGCTAGACCTCGCGTACTTTCTACGAACACTATTCCTATGCATGAACCCTCACAAAAAAATAAAAGAAATACGAATCTACACCATCAATGCCAGGGCTATAAGGAAAAGCGACCCCATTTTTTTCTAATTTCTACCGCTCGTCTTTTTATTTAGCTTTGCCGGATATTCGAATCCGCCGCAGCGCCGTCTGGCGGAGTTTGGAAAACGTGAATAGTGGTCATTGGCAGAGCCATTCTATCGTTGTAGAGTAGTTTCAATTTAAATTTATTTTAGTATCACGATAGCAATGCCTTTCCTTACTGGTTAAAACGAATACATTTCTTAGAATGTGTGGGTGAGGTGGTTGACTTTTGTTTCAAGTTTTGTCCGCCAATTTTTTCTTGCTTCTCATTGGCGGATTAAGTTATCTCGAGTGGAAATATTTTCTATTGGCAAATTGAAAAAAATTAAATGTCAGTGATGATGGCCCTTTGGGCCTTCCATTCTCCGAATAGGTCTATTCGTGTCTGGCAATAATTTCTTGTTCCGTCTGAGAGCGCACATTACAATAATTTTGAATTACAAATTAAGTTTGTATTTGCGGTGATCGATACGGATTTTTGGAATTGCAGAATCTTAGTACTTTTAGCTTTTGAATGAATGTATGACTAACATATGTACGTATGTACAGAGATATCGA
>JAQGBY010008839.1:0-10221 GCA_034698785.1 Mycogona germanica
TATAAGATATATAAATTGTCTTAAACGACATTTCATCGAAAAATGAGACCACACATGTGTCATTTTTAAGATATCATGTGTAGGTGGCGTAGTTATTGAAAAAAATTATTTGTTTAGTGAAATAATTAATTGTTCGCGATGTTGTGACTGAGAAACTGGTCGATACCCATATAATTGAGGCACGGTCAGACTCGCACGGTACACATAACACTGCACCAGGGTCTCAACTAGTATTTGGTCCCTCCCCAAATCCATAATTCCGTGACACTGGCAACGGATTTCCCGCCTTTCCCCCCTCAATAACCGCCGTCTTGGTAATGTGTGTGTGTGTGTACGGTCGTTTTCACGAAAGACCATTCATATTTTTATGTCTGGATTCCTACGAGCGTTCGGGTGCAGTGCAAGAATCACATAAAACCCAGTCTCTCTCGCTCTCCTCCCCCCGTTTATATTGACAAGCTGGCATCACGCCTCCGTTCATCTCGAGAATGTGTAACGTGTCATTGGATTCATGTGATTTTATGTGGGGGCGCTTCAGCGACTTGAAGCGCGCACACACACACACACACACACACAATATGTGTTGGCTGTCAAGCGGTTTATCCGTCCATCCTTTTTGGCACGATTCCACGCTGCGAAGAGCCGAAGACGATTGTTGAAATTGCATCGGTAATCGAATTTGAAATAATCGATTAGCAACGGATGTCCAGGCGGCGGAGCATCGTAACAAACGAAATTGCAAATGGCGATATTTAAAAGAAAATTTATCCATACTAAAATATAGTTGGACGGCGGGTTCAGTCCAGAGATTAACGAAATACGAACAGAATTTATAAACTGACATATATTCGTTTATTCGTAGTTGCCGGGATTCGAACACCGGACGACCTAACGCGACCTCAGTGGGTGAATCGTAACACCAACGACGACACTCAATGTTTGTTAATGCTATTGTCTGGAATTCGACATATTGTTTCTCAACTTAATCGAATATTAAATAACACAAATAGATATTTAGGTAAATAAACTATGATATGAATAATGCCCGATAGCAGGACAATGTAATCTGTCAGTTACGGCTAATCGAATATTATTTATTGTTATTAGAACTCCGGAGTTTTTGTGATTTGATTTCTGCCTGCACTTGATGGAATATGTTCTTGTGAAGTCAAACATAGAACATGAAGTTAATCGAAGCACAAAATTGCACACCGACAAAGTAGCATCTAATGAATGCACTTCATAGAAAAATCCCCATCCCCCAACCAGGGCAAGCCGCCATCAAAGGCGCCGATATTTGTGAAGGGCTCAGCTGTTTCTCCAGAATAGAAATAATTCACAATAATAACAAAAACTTCATTTCCAGTTTTACAATGAATATTTTTTTTTACTTTTTCACTCGCTCAATTGCTATCCTCCCCCACCTCATCCACACAGCCTCCATCCTGCCCGGAGGCGACCATCCAAATACGATTTTTGAATTTAGATTGGGTTCGTGATTCGCATCCCAAATCGACCTATTTGCAAGTCAAGCGGGTCTGTCTCGCAAATTTTATTTTTCAATCTTTCTAGATTCGGCCGCCTTCACAGCTGCATTGTCAGGTAGAACCCATTCAGGTGTACGCCGGGGTGCCTATTTTCGATTCAACTTGCATCTGATAACTTGAATTGAAAGAGCTTTTAACAATTACAATTACAATATGTACCCAGAAGCAGCCCCGGATGGGGCCTATGGTTGGGGTCGATCGACCAGTTAAGGACAAATGTGCCTCTGAGATATTTGTTAAGGAGGTCCAAAAATAAATCCCCAAGCCATAATATTCACATTCGATCAATGCCGTGACCAGGATTCGAACCTGGGTTATTGCGGCCACAACGCAAGGTACTAACCACTATACGATCACGGCCGTCTGTTAATGACAACTTATCCCAATCGTTCATAAAATAATATTTATTGTTATTGACTTATTAGAATTTTGACTATTTCCATATTATTAAAATTATTATTATTTTGCCATTTTTGTGTTTGTTCCGAGTCGTTTGTTTGTAACATTTGTAAATTGAAAACTGTAATTGTATTAGTATGTTTCAATTCGAAGTCAATCGTTTTATTAATTTAGAATTTAAAATAGTTAATAATTTAATTTATCCTACATTTTAATAAATATTTCCTAAATTCAATGACACTTCTCAGAATTTGGCAATGTCGCAATTTAATTGGCAGGTTTGTTTCGCAAACGTCAAATTGCAGTTTCAAGTTTTGCGGCAAGAAAAATATTTGCGGCAAAATCGGAACAACAGAATGCACTATAATAATTTCAAAAGGATTTAGATAATCTGGAAATGTTAATGGAAATTCCGCCCTTTGAAGAAATCCGGTGGTTATCCACACACTGCGAAAGCTTCGGGCGAAGACAAGAATGGGATATAACTGATTAAATAACTCACTTGCGGTAGTTAATATAACCGCAGTTAGTATAAAAAAAATTGTTGATAGAAGCTATTCTTTAAACCAGTCCACTGAATATCCCGAAGCAACATTTTTCGCAGCAGTTTAAACCGGATGAGATCTATAAAACCAAATTTCTATGATAGATTATTTCACGTTTGACACAATGAAAATGTCACTTTGTTCGGTTCCAACAGGTAAATGCCAAAAGAAAAAAGGTTTATATCAACACGATGAAGAAGCTGCGACAGATCCAAACAAAAACATAAAATATCGAGGCTTTATAGTCTATCATTATACCAATAGCTAGCTGACCCATGATGATTACAGCGGTCATACGTGTGCAATCCTTTCTGGAGGGCTTTGTTTACTAAAATTAAAGATCTTTTAAACCACTTAAGATATTTTCCACTTCATTATGTGTTCGTCTATAAGAGAGATGTACCTTTTTTAAAACTTGCTGCCGACAAAGAAAGAAATTGTTTGAACTTGAGACCTGCCCCAAATTTTGACCAACAATAATTATTTACACCACTTTTGCGTTATCCACCGTTTTCGCACATTGAACTAAACATGTAACATTTTCACCTTTCCGTTAAATAAATAAATGATTTGATCTTAAAACCTACCACCAATTGAACTGAACACATAAAGTGCATTGCACAAATATTATACCTGTAGTTATTAAAATCGGACCCAAAATTTCAACTCAAAATTTTATACATTTCCCAGACGGAATAATAATAGAGCAACAAATTATCCAGCTCTCGATAGCATATATTGTGGATAAAAGTTAATCCATATTCTTGGATACTCTTCACATGCCTAGCTTGGAATTCGCCGTCAAATAAATAGGTCGTGACAATTTCTTCTCTTACAACCAAGACGTGCGCGACGAGAAAATTCCACTTGCTTAGGAATCCTAGGAAATTCGTTCAGTTTGAAAAGAAGTCTCAGGTTTTCAAAGAACTAGACCAAATACATACATAATGTACAATTTGTACCAACTTGAATAGCGTAAAAAAATAAGGAGATAGATAGAATCGAGAAAAACTTGAAAAATGGAAGCTGGCAGCGGGGGAGCGTGAGGGTATGAGGTAGTGCTCCTATTGACTTCATGTGTGAAAAATTTCCAGTGGCGGCTAGTGCCAAACGTTCTTGGCGAGGCCAGCTCATTCAATTATCAAAAAGCAAATGATGATTACTAAAAAAAAAGAGTAACTATGTAGAACGAAACTATGTAGAACGACTAATTATACACAAGTTGCAGTCATTAAAATCGGTAATTTTTAGCTTGTTTAGCGTATTTGTAGTATCCAAAAATGCTTTATTAATATAATATTAATATATTATTAATATAGTTTTTTTAATATTATAAACAGGAAGTAACTATGTTACAACCTTTGTTGGTGGGTGGGTTGACGTTTACGAACATCCATCCCCCCACATTTCCGCGTATGGGTGGTTATACTACTTAAATTAATCACGATCTTTACGACTTGGCATGACCAGCCGCCGCCCTGAATCATATTTCTCTCCTACCAGTCGAAAAACCGTGACTGGGATATATATATATGCCAATATAAGGAAGAGAAATTCTGATCAGTCGTGCTGGAGGAATCCACCAATATGATTTAGCGCTTTCTTCTCCCTCGCGAAAGGGATTTCGATTTTATTTCAAAACTCGCAATATATTATATATATATACGAGTATATAGATCTCCTACACACTGTGGCATCTGCACCTGCACATCTAGATAGAACTTCTCTTTTCATCCTCTTTTTCCATTTTTCGAACGATCGTGCAGGAGCCAAAAGATTTTGTGGCTTGTGCTATCTATCTATCTGTATGTCGCCCCCCCCCCTCACCCATCCTCTCCAACCGGGGTTTAAGTTTGCGGTCAGGTATCTATGATTGACAATTTTTCTCCCTGGAGGGCGCCTGACTATGCCCAATGAGTTCAAATTCGGAAGGCATGTATCCTTGGTATGTAACTTGAGCCATTTGTTAAGGAAGTTTTTTACACGGAAACTCCCCCCCCCCACCTAGGGTGGAGTTTTCAACGTGTACCTGACATTGTACAGGCCTTTACTTTCATTCCGAGGGAAGGCGTGCGTAGGACTTTCTCTCGACCGGAAAATTCCGGAAGTCTCTCGTCGGAAATTGGGCCCGCGTATTTGCTGCAGTTCCTTCCCAATCAACTGTATAATAGTCAAACCGCACTACAGGCGTGACGTCGCCTCATGGTGCTCAGGCACTATGCGAGGGGAACGACCAGTACCCCGGGTTCGAAATTTTCGAGAGTCCGCGCCGGGAATCGAACCCGGGACCGACGAGCCACAGTCAGTAAGTAGTAAATAGTTGCATGTCGTATTAATTTTTGTCGCCTTGAAACCCATATGGAATCCTATTGGAATTTTTTTAACCAAATTCCATTTGTCACTTGTTTTCCAACTGTCCATTATTTATTTGAAATCCTAAAAAAATGTATTTCAACTTTTCCCTTTTTAATTACGAGAATAGTAACTGTGTTTCATTTTTAATTTTCTGTTTAATTCTGTATTATTTTAACACCTTTCGATTAAAGTGGGATCCTAAAAATCCTGCCAATATTTCACGGATATTCGACGCTCAATTCAAAGCAATCTGTCAAAAATTAAAAATTAACTTTGCCCGACAGATGGCGTCACACCAAATGACGCCAATGGCCAAACCCTCACCCTCCCTACCCCCGCACACCGAAAGCTCAATCTTGTCTGTATAAGACAGCTGTTACGAGATGGAAATTATTGGGCTTCCGGGACAAATGTTTGAATTCGTACTGGAGATAGTGGGAAATACTTGTCCGTTCATGTAAACTATACGCGTGCATATCGATATAAAAATCAGATGTTTCTCCACACGAGATGCGAAGTATACAGGGTGGCACGTCAAGAACCTCAATAAGAATATTTTTGAATAACTGACTTCTAACATATTATTTTAACAAAAAAAAATTATTATAGGGAAAACGCAAATCGGGCCTTCAATCGGTTGCATTTCATACACCGGTCATTACAACTCAAGCTTGTAAGTCAGCATTATACTCGAGTACATTCCAATACATGGAAGCACCCGATATCAAACCGAATTCTACTAACGCGTAAATATCAGTAACGATATCTGATGTCAGCATCAAACTTGATTTTGGACTTCAGGAATTTTTGTTTCCGAATTTTATTGACGTCCAATCGACATGACTGACAGGCGCAGTGATAGCATATGGGAAAATTGATTCGGAATATGTACGGTGAAAAGGAAACAGGGAAAAGTCGAATCTGAGATTATTTTCATCACATGCATCGACAAGATCGCGTGGGAAGAACCAAATTTCCGACTTTTGAGAAACTCATCAATAGGTGAGTATATGCCGCAACAAACCCACGGGAAAAGCTCACCCGCGAAATTTGAACTTTTTACTTTATAACGGACATGGATGCGCAAACAAAATTCATTAAAAGTGTCAAAATTCCTCTTTCGGATCTCAAGTCGGATCATCTCCTCGTGGGCATGATATGTAAATCACTAAAGAGATAAACGGTTAGACCAACCGGTTTCACGATGCTGTTGGCGACAACCACGCTCTAATTTCAATATTATCAATTCTTTGGTTAAAAATAATCGTATATAAGCGCCTCCGTCCCCCTTTCCCCTCCTCTACCGTCATAATAGTATCACGAAATATGATTTTTATTAGAACGCAACTAAAATGAGCACTACAGCAATGACATTTGCCGTTTCTGATGCTTTTAAATGTGGAACGGAAGACATATAACAATTTTGGGGCACAAACCGCACATCATTTCGAATGTCTTCAAGCGAATGAAAAATTTCCACTTTCCCAGTTTGGCCACACCGTATACAGGAAAGTGCAAGTCAGTGACTGGTAAACGATCATATAAACTTGATTTCAATTTTATTCTCGCGCTGTATAAATATATACGAATGCCCTCGAGGACTACAATTTTAGTGTCGGCGCCCATTAAAATATCGCCTCAGGCGAATATACAGCACATTACTGGTGCGTTAGAAAAGCAGCACGAACTATGCGACAATTCCAGTTTTCGCATAAAATTGTTTACAATCCGGCTGCCGACTGGGAGCAAATTTTATCGAAAGGAAATGAAGTCGAAATGGAAACTGCATGCGCTCAGACAATAAAAATTATAAAACACAGATATGTTCATTAGCAACTGTACCGTCTTTAGTCACACATCACCCGCCTGTTACAAGTAATCAATCGGACATTCTGATTGGATGGATATCAAGTTTTAATAAGCAAATACCACCCAGACTCGGATTAAAAACCCAGAACTTAAAATTCTTGACCGATGGCAGCTTTTTAAATTCACGTCGTCAACCTCCCTCGGTCCACCCATCTACGGTACAGTGAGAGCATGGCGATTCTGAATCAATCATATATATTGAACTTGCCCACCGCCTGCCCCATTAACCGCACTTTAAATTAGAGGATTCGTAGATGAACAACCGAGGAAGATGGGACGACAAAGACGGCTGAGACTGTAAATTTTCTAGTTGAAAATGTAAAACCAGTCTTGCTGATGACATAAAATAATCAAATATGCGTCAAACGCCCAAAAGGGATGAATACTCATTTTTCAAAATTCTAAATTAATACAAAAACATAGTTAGAATATGTTTTGAGCAAATTTATGCATGTTAAAAAAAATAGTAGCTAGATTCACTTTTTCTAAAATATATTTTTTTAAGAATTTCAATTAGGTGTGCGTATACAAAACAACGAACAAAAAGAACGAAATTACACAATACATTACAAACAGAAATTTGCAGTTTGCCACGATTCATCAACTCACTTCATATAAAAAATACGAATTTGTGATTTTTCTAAACAAAACTGGAAAAAATCATGAGTTATTTTTCGTTTCTGATTCAGCAGGCACAATAATAATAATAATGCTCCAATGCAACCGGTTATTCATATACGCTGGAAATTCCCCTTCGCAACGTGGGTGGTTCCAGCGATAGCCATGAAGAATTTGATATTTGTCTGAATTCTGAACACCCCCCACCCAGAAACCAAGACAGCCAACCAGATATCACAATTCCGGTTTATTTTTATCGAAGTATCCGATGTATAAACAAATCATGACGTCATGGTTCTCAAAAAAAAAATGATGATTTCATTAAAAATGCGTATTACCTGATAAATAAGATGATTTCTGCGGTATCTTTTCTTTAAGACAACTTTAAATAGCAATTTAGCGTTGTGGTTAGCTTTTTGTAATGTTAGCATAAGTTGAGTAAGAAACTCCAGAAATAAAAAACAAAATTGATATTTGAGAAAAATGAAAAGGGTCATTAGTTATTTTTGGCAGTGACATTTAGTTGATGGAATTTAATAGTAATTAAGAACGATCATAAAGACATGTTAACATTAAGATAAAAATAAAATCAGCAAACAACTTTAATAAAGAAAACATCTTAAAACTAAACGTATACCTGACTATTTAGCATGTCGGTCCAATCGTCTTGTTATGCGAATTTTTTATTTCACTGGTTCATTTTCAAATTAACTTCAAAATAAATCTGACTGCTAGTCACACTACAGTTGCCGGACTAAACGCATTTATTAAAAATAATTCACTCTACAATTAAATATAAATAGTGGCGAATTTCAGAAACAATCAATTAAGAAGTGCCATTTGCATGTGCAGTGCCTACGAAATTTACAGACGTCATCAAATTAACTGCTGCGAGCTTCTGCGTTTCCTGTCCAGACCAGAACAGTCATCACAAACTTCTTAACCTATTCTCACACATTATCGTGAACATCGGTCGAAGACTTTCTATGCAAAACTGGCAATTCCTGCTATTCCACTGTAAATTATGAGACGGCCGCTGAACGCCACATATATAAAACTAACCGCACGCATTTTGCATATAAATTCGGTGTCTGGCGCATGTTAAGAAATGAATCGGATCAACCATCAGGAAGCAGGGCATTCCACCGCTTCTATAACACACCCCACTGCTTCGTGCTTTAAAAAAATATGATGCAGTTGTTTCAGACCATCTTTACCTTCTTTGGACATTATAATCCAAGAAGCAATTCCCATTTTCGAAGAAATAAATCGGAAAGGATGAGGGTGGAGTATTTGGTGGGAGGAGTTTGAAAGGAAACCCTGGGCCATCGATCCCGACGTTACCGTGGCCCCTGAACTCGCATCAGCCCGCCCCTAACCATACCTTTTCTCTCTCTCTCTCTCTCCCTCCCCAAATGTGAGCAGTATTTAGTGTGCTTAATCGTCCGTTACTACGCCCACGCCATGGGCTGTATAAAAAGGGAGAACGAAACCGGAACATAGACAACCATAGGCAGATGATGATCGGAGTTCTCGCACAATTACAAGACGGCGTTGGACTTCGTCATAGCTTGATGGCAATTTTGAACCTGGTTTGATCAGCGGTTCATTCGTTTTAGCCGAAATGGGAGCGATCACAAACAACACCGGTGTGACTGCGGTCAAAATGTTGGTATTTGAAATGTTTCAATATGGAATCTAACACTTCAAATTCTCCAACAAATTAGATTTCGCGACGACAACGACGAAGTTTATTTTATTTTTCCTGAACGCGCCTCGAGTTACCGTTTCATAATTATTTAGCTGAGTGACTTGTTTTTCTCCCGTCTCCCAATTGTTATTTCTATTTTGGAAGAAACTTGGATGCGTTTTCCTCCGGTGGGATTCACCTTGACAAACGAGTTGGCGCAACCCAGAAAATTAGACGCGCCCCACTAGTGAAGAAATTCGAAACTACTAGTGGACGTGAGCGTTGGTTGCAAGCCGTTCTGGCCAATTATTTATGGGGGTGTGTATCTCTGAGACAGCACAGACCGTGACGGGACAACTTTTTTCTGCAGATTTACAACCAAAGCAGTCAAAGTTACAGGTATAAAAAGCAAGAGATACATTTATGGCGGCATTCAAAGATTTGTAAGGCTAGACCCCCAAATCGGCATTTCCTCACGAGCTACAATTTGACAATTACGAATACATTGAATTGCACATACAGAATGAAACCGTTTGGATCCAATTTCCGCCACTGGTGGTTTCACACTTGGGTGGCCATTCCGGACTTTTCGAGAAAATATGACCATTTTGAAATTCTGATTTAAAAAAGCTCGCAGAATTTTGAAAGTGATAAGCCTTGAGAGGCAGATTTGTGGCACGACGGTCCCGTGTTCGATTGATTTTAGGGATAAATATTCGATGACGGGGTGCTAGTAAAAATATGCCCCAACCTAGTGGACTGGGGTGGTTTTCCTCTCATATTTTAGTCAGGGTCTGAGATACTTTTTAAAAGGAAGTCCACCAGCGTATTCGCCCTAAACCCCCCAGGAGGCGACCTGGTAATTTTGCCTAGCCCAGGCTTGGTATATATAAGCTACCTAGGTAGGGATCTTTAACGTGTACCTGACATCGTTCAGGCACGGGTCCCACGGTTTTACTTCCATTCCGAAGCTTCAGGCGTACGTAGGAATTTCTCTCGCCCGAAAAATTCCGAGGGTCTCCGCTACACACTTAAAAAAATGTCTCATTTTTAAGACATTTATTGTCTTTTGAGATTTGAAAAAATTAAGAGAAATAAAATGTCTCAAATTAAAATTCTCCCATTTTTAAGACAATTTGTCGTATTAATATATCTCGTTTCCCTATAATTTAAGACAATTTCAAGTCTCAAAATTGAA
>JAQGBY010008840.1:0-10221 GCA_034698785.1 Mycogona germanica
CACGTGAAAAATGAGTTACTTCACATTTAACGTTTGCGTTTATCGCGTGTTATCGTGTAAACGTAAAATAGCCGGTACATTTAAAGAATTAATTTTTTATTTCATTGGTGGTTACTGTTAACCCAGGCAAAGCCGGGAACCCGTCTTGTTGAATTATAAAATGTGCTCAAAATGTTCTCTGGTGGTCTTGACACAAGCCCGGAGTCTAACTCGCTATTCTTTGATTGATGAATACGTTGGTCGTTCCAAGCTTTATTAATTCAAGTTCAGTTCAAGCTTTCTTAATTCGTAGTTTCTAATCTTCGATATTGGTAATCTTTTTTCTTATTTGTTCCCTTCACTGTAGTCTCTGCACTGCAGGATTTTCTGTACCCCTCTTGGTGCAAGAAAAAAATTCAAAAAGAGGATATTCAGGATTATCATTTCATGCCGAAGTATAACTTACGATGCAGCCAGATGCTTCAAGAAGTTGTACTCTGTATTTAGCGTACCACAAATGATTTCTGCTTGAAACAACCCTGACATTTGTCCCATCAGATTGCAACTGCAGTGCCAGCATTTATTTAATGTGCCGCAAACTGACTTTTCACTTTTATCTTAACCCTGCCTGCACTCTGACTGACATCTAACCTATTGCCCTACATAGGCTAGAATCCTTAAGAGTTAAGTCATCTATCAAAAAAGTACAACCTTTGATGTTGCAACTAACATAATTCCGGAAACCTAACTTGTTTACGTTTCATGTAAACCTACTGTGTGTTTCCGCTAGCTTCCGTTTGAGGGTTTCATGTGTTTACGAATTTCTGCACCTCACCCAACGAACTCAAAAGACATAGAAGCAGATGCATTCATTGGGAAGGCGTCTGGAAAATGTATGGATTCGCGTCGAATTTGTGTCTTTTTACCCTGAGGTTTCTCTTTCAGTTCGACAAGACATTTTCTCTTTCTCCAAAAACAGAACGAACTCGTTTTTTTCTTCCGCTTATGCTTAGCAAAAAATTGTGATCTCCCAAGTTCGATACAATTTCCGCCGACCGAAATCCGGCTGACGTCATCAAGTGTGACGTCGCAGTCGGCCCACTTTATGTGTGTCCTACTTAAACTATTCGGGACTACTAGTCGATGATGGGTGACAGACCGGATACGGAAAAGGGATGTGTGTGTGTGTGTGTACAATGCGCAATGACTCGTCTCTGCGCAAACCCAATTCTGTCAAAGTGGTTTTTTTGTTTTTGTGTGGGCTTTTATCGAGAATGAAGTTTGTCTAGTCTTTCAGCCGGATGTAGGAGTTGTCCTTTCATCAGACTACAGTGCCCTTTTTGTTTTAGTATCGGTATCCCTGAGGGAAGAGGGAACTCAGGTATCACCTCAAGATGACCGGTGATCAGGGGGTTGGCGACCCCAGCCATTTATTGATAACATTAATTTAAGAATTTGTCATAAACATTTGGGTTTTTTCTAGTTTTGCAAACAATTTATGGTTTGCAAATTTCAATAAGAATATTTTTGTGTCTTCTAATAATTTTTTTTTATTAGCGACATTTTATTATTTTGTGAATCTTCTGTGTCTGCGCGATATCTTCTACCTCGATTTTTCTTCAAGTTTTGACGTTTGCAGTGGTTGATCCAGCCTATATTTGTATTGCCTTTTTGATATCTGTACTTGCCCTGGGCAAATACATGTATATTTTTTCGTATTTGTATTTGTTCATGCGGCAGATGTCTTAAGCGTCATTTAAACCGGAGGATCTTGGTCGCATGCGAGACGATCTTCTCCGGTCGCGTGAATTTGACCGGTCGGTTTGTCAAAACGAAAAATATTTTAAAAAAAACAAAACAAAAGGGATACATAATGTATGTATTCGATATGAGTGTGTCAAGGCTCAATTCGATGATTCCTTTATTACTACGTGTGTCGCTCGAGGTGTTCCAGAAATGCTTCGACCGGGCATTGCCCAACGTTGATTCGGATGCGGAGACCGGACGGGTTTAGGAAAAGGTCGTCACATGCGCGCATTCGTCGCGGTGAATGACCTGTGCGAGTAACCCAATTCGACTCATTTTTTAATCCCTAAAAGTCTGGAAAGGTGTGCTGCATGTATGTATGGGTGTCGTTTATGTGGCATCTACCTGTGTCTCTCTATCTTTCAGTTTCTTGTCTGTGACGGGTGCTGAGATATTTGTTAACGAGGTCCACCAGTGTGTGGTCGGTCGGGAATCGAACCCCCGATCACGGGAATAACAGCTCGACACGCTAACGCCACCGAGACCCCCCCCCTGTGCCGGAATGCATATGATACCCATCCCTATTATATTTTTTCTTTTGCGATTACTCGATATTTGTTATTTATTAGAAGATTTGTAGATTTAAAAATAATTCGTTTGAATTTGTGTAACTATTAAATTGGAAATGTGGCAAAAGTGTATGGAAAATTCTTTCTCAACGTACCTGGAATCTCCTCCCTTTGTTGTGGTTATCCGATCGAAGATTGAAGACCTGTGATAGGACAATCTCACCATTAAGCGTTCCCAGCGCTCCAAGCGGCGAATTTGCGAAAGCGCTGAGATCGGGGAGAATTGTAGAATTGCAGTCGACCAGTCTAATGAAGAAATGCCCGCCACCTATCGACCAAGCGTATAAGATGAGGTTTGGGATTTTGAAAATTCTTTGGAAAGGCATTTGAGACTTCAAAAACATTTGAAATGCAAATAATTTTTTTGTTAACACGAGATATTCAGATCATTAAAATATTGAGAGAGCTTCGTCGAATAGCCAATAATTTTGAAATAATACAAAATAATATGTCCTTTTTAGATTTCCCGACTATTTTAAAAGCATTAAAAACTCTTTTTTAAAATGTTTATGAAGTGGTGGGGAAATACAGTATAAAAATAATTTCATATCATGCATTATTTGATTTTGTCAATATTTTGCGCTTTAAAAAGCAGATTCCACTCCAAGGAGCGTTGTTGGTCGTGGATTCTGTTTTGGTTTCATCGTCCTTGAAAAGACCTTGTCCGGATAACTCACGAGTGTCGACTCCTTTCTACACTCTCTTTAGGGGGGTGACTATTCGTTCTATGGGTTTAGGGGAAAACCTGGATGGCTCACCTGATTCCATCGATTCCTTTTCGAGACACCCTCCCTCGTAGAGGAGGAATCCCCTCACTGCTCGTATCCCCCCTATAGCCTCTTTCAGAATGGCGTGAGCCGTTTCCAGAGATTCTAGGGCAGCAACCGATTGTAAATGTACGGTAATAGTGATTGGATAGCTTCGGAAAGAGAAGACTGAAAGAGACAGCCTTGAAAACATAAAATTGAATAGGGAACCATGTGGGTAAACAAGGGACCTAATGGTCGTTGGTGCGATTGTTAACGGCAAGGTAAGTGGGAGAGAGGTCACGTAAGACCTTAAGACACATAAGGCAGAGATTCGAAAATAAAAAATGCAAGGATTTTAATGAGTGTTGATGCGGGACAGATATTCGTGACCTCGGATAGCGTTCCAGAAAATCAGCTGATTCGTTGCAGTCATGGCAGATCCATAACAGGAAAACAATCGATAGTTTTTGGGACATCGCCCATTAAGCGTTCTTTGATGTGATTTGGGAATTGCTGAGCAACGGCACCACCAGCGGCGACAATCGGAACTATGATTTTTGGAGGTAGAAAAAACACTGCTATTGATTAAAGAAAAAAACTATTATTTCATCAATGATTGAAACGTGTTTCCCTTTTTCTTAATTAGTAATTCAATGTTCTTGGCGATTTTTGTAATGCTTTGTGGATGAAAGGTTGGCTTTTGTTGCTCTTGTAAGCTCTTCCACGATTGAATTGATTTAGGTGCGAGGTCCCCTTTAGAGCCCCTTTTGACCGGCCACTGGCCAATGAAACCTCTGGATTGTAGCCGACGGATGCATGGGGCGATATGGGGTCACGGAAAAGTTTCGTGTTCAGCATGCAAATTGAAAACCTTTTATTTTTCTTCATTTTTTTATCTTCTCCACTCACTTCAATCATCATCCACTGGCGAAGCGAACAGCTGGGGGCCTAAAAACAAAAGCTAGGTCTGGTTGAGCTGTGGTTCGGTGGTAAGTAACAATATGTCAACCACCAAAGAAGCACTGAAAAAATAGATTAAAGTGCAGAAGCGCGCCGAGAATCGCGTGGGTATCTTATCTCCAGGTGGACCTATCTCACAAATTATCAATTATATGTAATTGATGATATATGTTTGACTGCAAAAATAACTGCTGGGTTTGGAATAAACCGTGGTTTGAAATTAAAATGTTAATTATTTCATCAATTACATGGGATTATATTCCATCATTTATAATTAAAGTATGCAATGACTGCACCCTAGTCATCCAATATCCTCACGGATTAAATCGATGTCTTAATCAAACGACTAATGCTCAAAATCTGTAAAAATTCTTCAAAATATCGGTTTATGAAGCTGGGAATTTAATGTGTACTCTGGAACTGACTTCAGATTTCAAAAAAATCCTAAACGTCGACTGAGAGTTTTGTTTAAATAAATATAAGTAAATCTAAGAGGCAAAGTCGTACTTAAAATATAATAAAATAAAAGATTCATAATAAATTCATAATGAAATAGGGGCTGTTCCGGGACAGCACCGGACGAAAATATTAATTGAGATTATTTGAGAGTTTCACGCCGACTCTGGTCGTCTTTTTTCGTTCGGTGCTGTCCCGGAACAGCCCCTATTTCATTATGAATTCGTTATGAATTTATTATGAATATTTTATTTTATGAGAGTTTTGTGTTAAGCAAACACTTGCTGTAAATCGGAAATGGTGAATTCGGGACATCACCGAATGAAAGACGAACTGAGTTTTGAACTCGTTTTTATAATAATATTTTATTATTATTTAATTAGAACTGGTAATTTCGAAAAATACAAAGTTTCGAAAAGACCGGGAGTTGAGCCACGGATCTTTGGATTATCTGTTTGAGCTATCAATCCTCCACTCTATGCCTCTCGCCAATGAAGCACATTCGTCTTCATTCGGTGCTGTCCCGAATTCCCAATTTCCGATTTACTATCACACACCCAGACGTCCTATCATTATTAAACACTCGCTGTTTATTTTTTTCTTCCGAAAACTACAAAATCAAAAATATTTCAAAATGGTTAATTCAAGAAATGCTTCTGTGACTATGAATGATCTTCAACAAACGGCACAAAAAAAGTATATACGCGCTCATTAGACGTTTTTTAGTTCTCGTGTGTATTGCGTTTGGGGGAAAATCATAGATTTCAGAAGAAAACTTGTACATATAAAAGTCGATGTTTTGCGCAGTTAGGAATTAGGACCCAGCAGTAAGGGATATAAATATTGAGGTTAGTTATTAGGTACATTACTGACAGAACCACATTATTTTTTTTTAAATTTCACTATAGTGTAATATCAGTACAGGAGTTTCTGTACCCCTCATGATGCTTAGGCACTGTGTGAGGGACACATTTTCACCAGTACCCCGGGATCGACGAATAATCGAGAGCCCGCCCCGGGAATCGAACCCGGGACCGCCGAGCCACAGTCCTAGTTCCTAGGTTTCATCCGAGAATTCTATGACCTGACCCAACTTGAAGCGGTTTTCTGCTTATATAAACACAGAGACGTGACGCTGGGCGCCGAAAGGTCCTCACGACTCGGTTTTAGTAGTCTACGTTTCTCTCTTTTCCATTAGGACAGATGGGCAGCTGAATTGACGATGGAGGGATAGACGAGAGAGAGGGAGATGAGGGGATAGGAGTGAGGGGGATTTTTGGGAGCAAATGACTAATGTCGTGTGCTCGTGGGTATACACAGGGACTAGAAGGGGTAAATTCTGTTTTGGGTCTGCACCAACTAGCGGTAGAGGTGGGATTGGGAGAGACTACAAGGAGGCTGTGCACTTTTTCGTCAAAAGTGAAGGGCCAGTCACTCAGCTGCCCCAGAGGGGTGTGGGTATCCCCGTCTTCTCTGCTGATGTCATTGCTGGTCATCTCTTTTTATGGAGGCAAGGGTGTTCTGTGGAAGTCAGCAATGATATGGAACCGTTTTGTGAGTGATTTGCCCGCCTATATTGCTGTGTGGCTCCAGTTAGTCATTAAATTTTTTTAAATAAAGGGTAAACCCAGGACACTACTGGGGGGAAATCCTGGGTTTTGCCGGGCTTTGTTCGTTCTTTATTTTATACTATCCGATAACATATTTCTTTATAGTTGTAATTCTACGATACACAAAATATTTCATTATGAAGATTGTTGTCCCATGTTCGGGGGTGGGACAAAGGTGAGAACCGGATTACAAGGTTGACCGGCTTAACAATTCGGTCATCTGCAGTCCGCCATTTGAAAACAAAAAACATATGTTATTTCCAAATGATATTGAAAGTAGGACTCCAACCTCTCCAGAACATTTGAAATTATCGAGCATATTTGAGACGGCTGAATTTCCATTCGAAGACGCCCAGTATTTAAAATCTTAATGAGAGATTTCGCCACTCGGTTCGTCTTCTTCATTCGGCCTGTCCCGAATTCACCATTTCAGATTTAAATCTTGTCACTTCACGGACAAGTCGATTTTATTCACTTTCTAAACGCACCCTTCTCAAGCAGGTCATTGTGACATTGGTATTATTTCTGCGTTCGAAAATGTCACGTTTTGGTCCATCGAAAGGTCGTAACTAATAAGGATCTTATAAAATAAAATACAGTATTTCAGTAACGTGCAAAAATGATTACAACGACATCATTCCGCGAACCAATACACGTACAGCAGCTACAAGCAGGGGGCGTTGATACATTGAAACAAAATCGGTGAGTACAAGAGCACGTGAATGAAAAAAATCAAATATAATGCGCCCATCTGAAATGTGTCCAAGAATTAAAATTGGTCAAATTTGAGCGCAAGTGTAACATTCCGCGAATGAAAAATACTGCGGTTACGGCCATTGCAGGCAGGCTGCCATTTTTGGTAAATAACGCCGCCATTTTAATTTTTATATTGCATTTGTATCGACCCTTAAAAACTATTCGGATGACAGGAAATTAGAATTATATTTGACTCTCATCTGATTGCCATCGTGAGTTGGCAACCAATTAGCGTTTTAAATTGTCAAAAGTACGCTTAATTGATATTATAATGGCACGGAAAATCTTCATTTCGTCTGGCATCATTACGTGTGACGATTTCGACGCAATAAAGACGGTGCCCATTACTAGTCTGCTTGCAGACACTGCATATTTGGAACTCGGGTATTCAGGTCACAAGTTTCCAAAGAAAACGTGTTATGCTCCATTGTTGTGCATAAGAAAATATGTTAGAAAAATCTAACGTTCACTGAACGTTGGATTTGTCTACAAGCAAAGCAATTAAGCCCGTCTTGAAGCCAGCCATTATAGATGTGGCAGTGAGTTTTTCTTTGCGAACGCGCCTCACCACAAAGGGTTGTCTGGCGATCGCGAACTTGAGCCCTCCTGCCTCTCCCCTTTTCCCACACCCGCACACGTGTGACTATGGTGTCTCGGCACTTCTAAGTTTGCGCCCATCCCCTGCTGCTTTTGAAATTCGGAGTATTTCCGATGACGTCATTTCGTTAACTGGCGCTGGTATGCGGGGAATTCGAGCCGCTGATGCCGGGATCGCGTGTCCGTGTGTGACTTTGGCCGCCTTCCCCCTCCCCCGCCAACACCTTTTGGGAGAGGTGAGGTACAGGACATAGCTCCCCAAAAATGGTTTCTTCAAAAACGTCAAATGTCTACTGTGGTTACAGAAACTAAAACAGGAATGAAAATTCTGTACTTTATTGGCATTAACTTTATTTTTGCATTCTTCTGAGAATCTGAAAATTGAAAATAAAAAAGCTTGGAAATTAAGGCTAAACTTAGAGATTAATAGGGGACATTTTTTTAAAATGGCAGATCGCAGGTGGATTTGTCTCTCGCACCTGTGCGTTCAATTCTTTTTTTTAAATGTATGTATAAGCTCGAAAAATAGCACGCTGTTCTAAAATTTTAAATCATTCTAAGGCGATATGAAATTTAAAAATATATAATTCTCAAATTGTTAACGTCAGTAGTGATGCCGCCCATTCAGGCAAATAGTGGAGGAGGGATGTTTGTAATCGTCAACCCCCTACCGCCCACATCCTCTTTTCGCCTGTACTGTCACCTGGTGGTGGCTTGGGATGTGGTGCGTTTTCCACTTCCAGTTGGCCTTTTAAACCAAAAGTGACAAACGCACCCCAAAAAAAAAGATGGTGGATGGATGCATTGCCATGCTCCTCATGGAGGCAATAAGCAGGGTGAAAATCAATCAAATCAAGGCCATGGTGGATGCTGCTTTCTATCACTTCAAATCTGACAAACTAGCAGAACATCTCAAGGGAAACTCAAAAGATCTTCTGGAAATATGTGAATGGGCGTAGAAAAGATATAAGGACAATTCCCTTGCTGAATAGAACAAAGGGGTATGCCCAAAAGGAAAATGCTGACATTTTAAATCAACAATTTAAAGGAGTTTTCACTTCTGAAACTCAGCCAAACATTCCACTTTTTACTAGAAATTGTCCCAAGGACATGGAAAGTATAGTAGCACATGAAGCTGGAGTTTTGGCCCAGCTAAAGGGGCTTAATCCTAAAAAATCTCTGGGACCAGATGAAGTATCGCCTTGCTCAAAATCATACTTTATGAAATGGCAACAGAATTTTCCCCGTGTTTAACCAAATTATTTCAGAAATCATTGGCCAATTTGGACAATGAAAATTGACCAATGCCTGTCCAATTAATAAGTCAGAGGAAAAGTCTGATCCAAATAACTACATGCCAATTTATCTTACCTCGGTTGTTGTCAAATTATTAGAATATATGTTTTCCAACAATGTTATGAAAGGAGAGAAATAAACCATTTCCAATAAAAATCAGAATATAGTAGATTTGATGTCCGATAGTAAGACACTTTTAATCCGTCAGGTACAATGTTATGAAGCAGACAAGATTAAGTTGTCGTTTTTGAAGTGAAATTGGCCCCTTTCATGAAATAGTAAGTGCTGGATGCAACATGTTTCATCCAGCAGGGATATCGTCCAAGTGAAAGTGGGTGTGAGTTCAAGTGCAAAATGATTGCCAAATTCAGCACTTGGCCATTTAGCCCTTCAGATTTTTTGCTTCCAGGGCTCCGTGACCCAGCAGCAGCACCACAGAATATACAGTGTATAATATACAGTAACAGTAACACAGCCCTAGGCTCAATCTGACATTGTTGGATGGGTGTCGGAGCTTTGACTCCACCGAGATATTGATTTTTGTTTCAAGAACGGATTTAATTTAAAAATCAATTGGCATGTTAAAGGGTTAAGTGAATGGTTATGCTAATAGTAATTAACTTTTAGACTAGATATCAGCATTTTTAAGTAATTGAAAACAACAAGTTGTTGTTTCTGGTGTCCACTCTGAATGGATTGATGTGATCTCTAGAGTGCCACAGGACTGTGTTTTGGACCCTCTTTTGTTCCTGTTGTACATGATGTTGACGTTTACAAAAATCTCTCCACCCACTATTAGCCTGTATGGGTGGCATTACTATAGTCTAATCGGTAATCGGTCGATATCCTGTTATGAAACACCGGGACCTACGATCCGGTGTATACTCTGTATTTACGGAAGTGTCCGAACTCAGGCCAACGGCTTTCCCCAAGATGGCCATCACACAAGAGCAGTGTCTGTGCGTATATAACGGATCTCTTGTTATTTTTAGCATTTTTTTTCTCAGAAGAGATGGGGTGCATTTGACCGCGCTGTCACCCATCCATCATCTCTGGCTACATACGAGTTGAACAAGTCGATAAATTGTCGGCAGCCGACTGTGTTTATTGTGACATGCGGCGCGAACATGAAATCAATGTTTACATTTTGGGATCTGTGCCGGCCGTCAGATAAGACGCAGGGGTGCTAGATGGGTCGCGGAGAGACTGCATCGACACTAGGTGGCGATGGCGTCGATTGATCATTTTTATCAATCGTTATTTTTTATTAATCTAGAATATTTTTTCGGGCATTTGTTTAGAAAAACAGTAATGAACTTTTCTTAGATTTCCATTTCCAAAAACATAGCCAAAGGTTTATAACACCTAAAATCCTATATTATAAAACTAAGAATTGGATTTTGGTGTGCAGAGCAAAATTTCAGAACGGCTCAATGAAATCGC
>JAQGBY010008841.1:0-10220 GCA_034698785.1 Mycogona germanica
TACAACTGGTCGTTCGACCCCCGCCATAGGCCCCTCTCTTGGGGGCTGCTTGTGGGTACATATTGTAATTGTAATCAAATTTGAAGGGAAAAAATCGCAATTGTATCCGAATTACATAAACTCTGGAGGATCAATAAGTTATCATAGTACCTGTACAATTGCTAATTTCAAGTTTCGTAAGTTCGGTTCTCAGTCGGTTAAGACTGTCGTTTCGTGAGTCTGTGGGGTTCCGAGTGTCGCCGCGTCAATTGACCGTTTACAACGGGCGGCGGTTTCTGTCTACCGGACTCCCCGTGGCAGTTATAAACACGCAGCGTGTTTTGATCACCTTTCGTGGGAGGACAGGAGTCACCCCCACCCCCACCCCTCGGACAGGAGTCGGATGGTGAAGGGAGGAGGGGAAAGCGGGGCATGACCTCAACCCCCGCAGCTATCCTTTGCAGGTTGGGGTCGCCCTGTAATTTTCCCCCCATCGCCTGCACTCTCTCTCTCTCTGCATCCCTCCCTCCCTTCCCCAATACCTGGCTCTCACGGCGATGTCACGCCCTCCTGTCCACCCATTATGAACGACGCAGGCTAGCCACCTGTCTTGATGCGGGGACGAGTGTCTGCCTAATAAATGCAAACTCCCCGTGTATGATGGGGTTCAACAATCACCGTGGGACAACAGATTAGTCAGCCAGACACCAGAACACTCGGACTACTTTGTATTATTTTAGAGTTGTTTGGAAACTGGTGGATTTTTATTTTCTGAAACGCGAGATCCATATGCATCGTTAAAAAGATTGTTGATTTCAAAGAATGATTAAACGTCACTATTTTCCAAGCGAAATTTTAAAAAAATCTTTCTATAAATTGTATGTTTGTGACTGCTTTCACGCGAATAAATGTTATAATTTAACAAATGCGTTTCAGGATCGAATAAAGTCTTGCAACTTTGAAAAAATTCTCTATTTGTTTGGCTGGATGCCAGACTAATAGGGGAAAACCGAGTTTAACTTTTGAAAATTCGGTGTAGATGTGCCTCATCACTTCGTCATTTACACAAATAAGTAGACAATTTCTTGAAAATATTAAAAAAAATGTTTATTAAGGAGGTTTACCGTTGATTGAGCGTCTTAAACCTCTCCCCAGGTAGTCGACCTGGAAATGTTGCCTAACCTAGGCTGCCTATGAATGGGATCTTTAACGTTCCGATATCGTATAGGTACGGGTCATGATTTTTCATCTATTCCGAAAAAAGAATGTGAAAGAATTTCTCTCGCCCGAAAAATTCCGAAGGTGTCGGCCGGAATCGAAACCGCGACCACGGGCCACGAGGAAAGCAGACTGTCCACTCGACCACTGGACACCTGTTTTGAAAATATGTGTAAATTTGTTCGAGCGTGCAAAATCTTTAAACATCAGTTACACTTGAGAACATTTTAAGTTTTGCACCACCACAATGTCATTTTGTTTTGGTCAAACACTTGCGCGAGTTTAAAAGTTTCAGCTTGTCATTTGAAAACTTTCCTCGCGTGTGCTCGTTATAGGACAAAACAAAATAACATTTCATTCATAACAAAAAGTGAAATGTGCCATGTGTGAATGGGGTTTTACAAAGTATTAGGCAATTTTTTTCTATACCTTGAGCATACATAAATAGTAAAGAAACAAACGAGTAGACGCCTTTTTTGAAAAGAAAGTTTTCATATAGGAATAAGACGGTGATAATAAATAATAATAATAATAATAATAAAGAGGGCAGCAATAATTATTTCGCTAAAATTAAAGTTACGTCGGGAGAACGAGATTTATTTTTTGCTAGAACGAGATTTTATTATTTTCAAATTGTTTTATTCTAAAGTAAAAACCTTATACGAAAAAACCTGACGAAAATAAAGAATGCTCAGGCTTCCTCTCTCCATATATTACTTATTAATAACATTCTCTCGTTCGATATTTTTTAAGGAGGTTCATCAGCGCGTGCGCCCTAAAACCCCAAATATCATGAGCTCGATGTGATTTGACAGAGTCATCGTAACAAACGAAAGTGCGAGGAAATCGCATTATACATGAATAACATGAGTTAAATTATGAGGATGGTCGCTTTGCCTAATTGTGACAGTGTTTCAACAATATTTAAAAAATGTAATTTCATTAAAATTAAAAATAATAATTCTTGCATGTGCGCATGGCATCGATGGCGAATTAAAAAATAGAAACCTCAACCCATTTTTTCAACACTATGGCGAAACCTTCTTTTCCCCCCAACATATTAATAGTGCACGTACGAGTGTACACAAAAATAAAATAAAACATAAACTAAAAAATTATATTTTTTTCCATTTTGAAAAGACCAGTAATTCTTAATTTAATTAACAGCTGACACTAGATTCGATAAAATGTCAACACCATTTCATGCGCGTATGGTAATTATTTTCAGTAGCGCGTATAAAAATCGACATGTGTAAATGCGCAACGGTCCCATTACGGAAACTCGCAAATTTGTTTTTAGTTCAACCGGCTTTTGGCGCACGCGGCGGCGGCATCAGATGAGGAAATCGCGTCGACAACCACATTCATTTCTCCCGCAACCTTCCGACGCTTCTCTAACCACGCGCCTGTTCTCGTTGAATAGAGCGGCGCGTTGAAGATGTCGAACGCTTTCCAAAAATTCCCGCTTATCACAACCTCTCTTTCTCCCGCTATCGTTCTGGCCAAAAAGGCGACCACCACCACCAGAAGATGATTCTGATGCATGAGAGAACTATCTACGCTCGCAATCCAAACGACTACGCGCGTGCGTGGATTTAGGACTATCGGATGGGCCACACTTTTAAACTTCCCACCAAGTTTCCCACACCAAAAATCTACTCGCATCACGCGCGCGAGAACCAGGCGGCGGCGACGACGACGACCATCCTATACCGCCTTCCTAATCGCGATAGACGCGCAAAAATCGCGTGTACCGAAAAGGTACGGACCGCGCCACCACCCCAGACTCCGCCCACCGCCCACCCCATTACCGTCCAACTGCGCCAAATCTCATTGGCTAATCGCACGGCTCACCCTGCAGGCAAAAGCGCCAATCGTCGACGAGCGAAACACACGCGCGTGCGATGACTGACAAGTCCTCGACGCGGGGTGGGGGGTGAGGGGGGGAGGTAGGTGAAAAAGAACGCCGGCCCAACATTTTTGGGAAGAATCCATTAAAGCCAAACCGAGCGAAGAAAAAAAATATATAATTTTTTTCTGAGACTTCCTTTCGATATACGATTCTTACGTTTGTGGAGGAGGAGGAGGAGGAGGATTGGGGGTGGAAGAGAGATGTGTAGTGTAGGGTGTGGGGGGGACTCCTATATTTTTTTATACACACTGAAATCCCATTTCGTGAACGCTCCTATCCCACCCACCCTCCACGTGCGCTCCAAAGCGAGACGGCGCTCTCCAACCGCTACCCACCACTGAACAGCGCCAGCTTAGCGAGCGGATGCGCAACAGGTATCATTGTATAGTCGGTTGGTGGGACAGGTAGAGCGGTGCATCGAGAGAGAGAGAGAGAGAGAGAGGACTTTGCTGGTAGTCCAACTTTTGGCCGGTTGTAAGCTCAACAAGCGGAAAGTGTGGACGGCGAAGCGTTCATGCTAGTCAGTCGCACACCGGGAATTGCAGGAGTCAGTCTCTCGTGTTACGAGTCGTCCGTGTCTACGTCTTGTGTATACGTGTGTGTGTGTGTGCTGTGCGAAGAGCCGCATCGCTACACAGGTGTGTGTAGCCAACGTGATAGAAAGAGAGAGAGAGAGAGAGAGGCACGCGTCGATCTCAGTCAAGCCAAGCAAACCGATGCCCTTAGTTGAGCATCACCATTCCGCCGTACACGACTTTGTAAATCCTCTCAACTCTTTGAGGCCTTTTGCTGCTTGCTGCAATTTTTTTGCTTCTCTCGAGGGGGGAGTTGTTGTCTCCACGGTGGGGTGCGTTGGTTGCGCTTGGTCGCGACCGACAAGAACCTTGAGGACTTTAGGAGTGTTGTAGATTGTCACTCCACCCCCTCCCCCAATACGACACACTAGGATCGTCAACGGGATTTGGTCGCGTCGTGCTATTGTTTACACGCTGTACTGATCGACCGTGCCTGATCACTCATCGGTGTAATTTTATTCACCGACAGGCTTTTACAGTTCCCCGTCGAACCCTGTCCATTGATTTTTGTCCCCCACTGACAAATCCGGGCTCACCCAATACAAATATACAATATTATCGCTACTCTGGAACAACAAAAAAACTGTGTGCATCGATCAACTTCAAGAGACATTTTATCCTGGATATATCTATTTGACTCGGACTTCTACATATGTTGGTGCGAACGCTCATCGAATAAAATTCAGTGCCTCGTTCATTTTGATTTTGCTAGGCCGGTGTGTTTGTGTCACAGGTTAATAACGATTAATTAGATTTCGTCGCCAGTGGGTTCAACGATTCTTGGACATACATTTTTGCTCGAATTTTTGACGCGCGTTCCAGTCTCTTCATCCGTCTTACCGCTCATCCGGACCGTTATTGTTTCTGCCCCTCCCCCCTCATCCCCGTCACCCACCAGTGTCTTAACCCCCTCGCTTGATTGACCGGCCGGAATATGGATTCGCGTTAACTAATTTGGCTTAATTATCGTCACAGGTGGAAAGGTAAGACAAATTATACGGATCAAATCATTTCGCTGTGCTCCCTACAATTATTATTTTACTCGATTTTTAAAAAATGATTCCTCATTAACAAAATTAGTCGAACCCTACAATGTGTGATTTATGCGCAGTCAAGAAATTACTCAGGGCATGGTTGTGACTTTGTACCCTGTTTTTAAAGCCATCGTTCCACACGCAAATACGTTTGCTACGACCAAATTCAATAACATTGTGACATTGGCATTTCCTCCTGAATCTCTCTGGAAATAAATTTTCGTTAGCCAATATATTTATCCGATAGTGTACGCAAAAGAGTAACGGTCTAAACGAAATGTGACATGTATTTAGAAAATCTGTCGTGAATTATAAATTTCCCTGATTTTATATTAGTTTGCCGTGCTGCGTTGAACCTTAGTTATTTGAAATGGGATCCCATCGTGGCCAGTTAATAAAAGCTCGCCTCATTATTTTGCAGTATATTCAAAAACATGAGTAGATCAGTAGCTACAAATCTGTCGGCTTAAGCCGGGCAAAATAATCCCTTTTAAATTGCAACGGTGCCCAACAAGAGCGAACACGAATGTTCGAATTAGTTAGATTGCAATTCTGGGACAGCGCCGAACAAAAGATAAGCTCAAGATAATGCTGTATTTTTTTTGTTGATAATTGTGAATACAATAATATTGTTGAGTCCCCCGAAGTTTCAGTTTCACAAGCATCAAGTTCGTCTAGTTGGATTTTTTAACGTTCCACTGTCTCCAGGGACCAATATCTATATCGATCTGAACTAAAATATGTCCTACAGTGGAAATAAATGTTCCCAGAAATTTGATCGATTGCCGAGCAATGAAGACTATAAATGAATAGCTACTTGTACAAATATATACATACTACTGACCAGGAAGATACTAAATTTTAACTCCTTTACCCCTAACTTGAAAACCTGTTGGTGGTCTCCCGTGACAGAACTTGATTTTTCCCCTCCGAAAAACTAGCGACCAGCGTAGAAAAATGTTGAATGCCAATTTGCTCAATTTCGTTATTTGACATGGGGAACCTGACTAGTATATAAAAGAGACAAAACTGAGAAGATGTCACTGATAACCGTATCGTTGTTCTCTTTCTTTGTGGTTTGCGTTTGTCGGTTTGCAATTTAAAATCACATTAAAAAGACGATTTAACGAGTGAATATTTTTTTGCGTTCATTCTTTTGGGGTGGACCGCGTTATCAGTAGTTCATCGCGTTAGGTTTTTCATGGCTATTTTATTCCTCTCCGTTGACCTCTCTTTTATTTAACGAGGTTCTTCTACACGTTAACAAATCCACGGAATTTATATCCGATATTCAATTTTCGGTTTCCGTATTCGGCGCTCATATCTCATTCTCTCGTCAGGGCAAAATCTCCACTCATCGCGTAACGCGGGAGTTGTTCCGTCGTTTAGGCGACGCTTCAACCAACCATTTTCGGCACTCTTGTGCTCTGTTCAGATTTTCTCTATTTTCTTCTACGATGCTCGGACATCATCTGTAATTTAAGACCATTGATCTGGTAAATAATAATACCCTTCAAATAGTTTGCTGACATGTCACACTGCTGTGTTCACCAACGCCATTAAATGAACAATGTCCTTTGATCGCATTATTGTGAAGCAATACAATACGATACAGTAAAAATCTGTATGGACCTTCACCGGTTCACCAATACAAACTGGAGGTAGTACCGCAAATCAAACAAAAACAGCTTAGTGGTTATAGTCTGGTTAATAAACGCATACATGTAGAGCTTTCACTGTATGCGGTATCACTTCGATTCTAACGATTTTTTTATCGAAGAATTGCGAAGACGATACAATTGTAGCGTTGGTCAGGACTATCATATCCAGTTTATACCATCCAGCAGAAACAAAAAAGATGATGCGTTGTGATAAAACATAACTCACTTTGTACCCATATCGCTATATGCGAACGAACATGAATTCGAACATTGTTTCTTTTTTTATTCGCGGCTCACCCTTCTTGTGTAACTCGTTATATTGCAATAGTAAGATTGAAGAGCAGGCCGCACCGGTCCAGCCGCGTTGAATCTGGACCATAAATTTACCCGATCAGAGAGCAAAGTCTGGTATATAAAGATAGCGACCGGACTTCCTAGTCCGATATAATTGAGTACGTCTAATGGTTTCAGATAAGTTTTTGACCAGGTTGGCATCATCGCCACTTTGGTATATTGGTCGGACAACTCGTTCTTAACGGCGATTATGTTTCTACTTAATGCTAATGTTTATCTGGCGTTGTAAAAAGGCGATTTTAAATTATGTATCGAATTTGAATCAGATAAACTCCTTCTACTGGCCATGATACGAAAAAGCGCAATGCCTGATTTCATTGGTCAGGACTATTTATTTGATTGTGTTTCGTTTACGGAACGTAAATTATTTTAAGTATGCTTCTTTGCATTCGGATTTGTGTTCTTGAGACCTCGTCTGCACCCACATGTACAGTGCATACACATGGATACATGGATATAGGCGGCTCTCCGAAATGTGATCAATGCGACCCGGGAAAGCGAAGATTGCGTGGTTTTGGCGTCTTGAGCGCTGGTAGATCGACGGTCGTTTAAGAATCGGCAATATTTATTTGAAATTAAGCGAATGGAAAAATTCTCCAATTTTATATGTTTTATAGTTTTTATCTGTCTGTGATAAAACTATGAAGAAATCCAGAAAATCCAGCCCAGTTTGGCTTGAGTCTCAAGCAGTTGCATATCAAATTAAATGACTGTCCAAATCATGGTACCCCCAAAGGTGTACGACCCCGTCAAATCAATCAAATCATTTTATTATTTTACAACAAGCTAACCATCACATTTTCCTTTGACAGTCGGCAAGTGGGCTTATTTATTTATTGTTAACCATTCTAGCAAACACCGTACCGTAATCGTCAGCAATATGTTTCTTTATGTAGACATTGCACTACAGATTTTACATATAGCGCCATTCCACTCTAAGGAATAAGCTAATGCCCAGCGGCATGTCTTCTATTTTACAGAAGCGGGTGCTAAACACAAATTCACTCGGTCGCGCGCCTTTGCCAAATCAGTTAGGCTTTCGCGTTATTTTTGCGCTAACGCGAGCAATTCTTTCTGCTTTGTGAAACGCATGTGTTACAACATTTATTCGCCTAACTGTTGAGGCTGAACCGGGCTAGTTTTTCGGGACTTCTCTTCCAGATTTCACGCGAAGATGCTATGGGTATCTTGACTTATCCCACTCACGCCGCCAACCGCCAAGTTTGTCCGCAGCGCCGCAGTGACCTTTGTGGGTCTCCTCAACTAGTCATTAAATTTTGTACAGTGGATGAGAGATAATACATTGTCAATATGTACGACTATAGTAACCAGCATTGGCATTTGATTCGGCCTCTTGTCAATTAAGGATTCCGTCAACTGATGTATTGCCCCTGTGTAGTCGAAAATATCGTTCAATTATCAGAACATCGGCAACTTTATTCTCATTTGTCTAATTTGATGTAGGCTTTGTGATAACGGATGTTGCTTTTTGAAGATAGACTAACTATGCAATAACTGTTGCTTTAACAAGCGTCTGGAATCTAGTTAGCATAACTGATATGCAAATGCCTTAGCATGTCTTTCGAGTTTGCTAAACAGTGGTTAGTATCACAAGGCTCCAATCTATGCTTAATTGCAATTGCAAGCATAGAGAAATAGATGTCATAGGCAAATGATGTCATAATGACGGAGATGTTTTTTGTTGTTATTATTGTTGTGTAATGGTTATAACTCATATGCAAGCATTTCATGCAACATGCAAATATAGAGTCTGTAGCGCGACACCATTATACAGAGTATCAGCTAACAGAGGCGGACAATATTTTGGCGACTTTCATGTCACTGTCAATGTCTTTTACTAGTCTTACATGTATTCCATGTTGCTCATATATTGGAAAAATGCTGAGTTTAATGAAGATACACCAGAAGAAATCAATGTCTGAACCACAATAGGTCAAAAGTGGGGCAGAAAAGTTTTATTATTATTGATGTAAAATTAAGATTTGTTGTTGTTAAATTAAGATTAGCGACTTACATGATTGTAATGTTGACTACAGTTGATTGGACAAAAAAAAATCTGCCAACCGTGGTTAGTGCCTGGGGGGATGGTTACTCATGTCGTTTTATATTCTTATTTTGAACCAAATTATTATAATTTCAATAGTCTTATTAATTCATTGAAATGCAGATTCAAAATGCGGTGCTTCAAGGGTATTCCAGATATCTGACCTTTGTCGTTTTAACTTGCATAGAAAGTTGGTTGACGAATCCTATTAGGCACTAAACAGCTTGAATCAAAACGAGTTTATTGTCTTCCATCTCTAAGGATGCCAAACCCGCACTAAACGACCAACGACATGGTGGAGCGGTGGCGCCCCGTGGTGGTGGGCGACAATCGACCGTGTCAAGGCGTGTTTTGCACATTTTCCTTCCGGAGCTGATATTGTCTGTCGAGGGCAGATAAATTGCGATGTAAATAGTCGAGAGTACCGGTTACTACTGCGGCAGATGCCATGAATTCATTGTGGAGGTACATCGATGCGTTAAATAATTCCACCCCACCAGCCCGCACACAACTTACAAGTAAAGACGTTTTGATTGAGAGTTTCTTGAAGCACATCTAGTTACTTAAAAATGTGATAGTATGGAAACTAATGGAATCCATCCAGTTGAACAGCCACACCCTTATTTCACAACAAGTGGTGGTCGTGTCTTAAAAAATTCAAAATTCGCGGATCATTTGAACCAATCCAGGGTTGCACCAGGTGTGCTAATCTCAATTGAACCCCAACAACGCGTGTATCAAGTGAGAGTTAAGTTGTAGAGGAAGATCTCTTACCCGACCTCTATCTGTGTGGCGACTCACCAGAGGGCGCCCTGCGTGACTGTATTTTTATTAGTCGACGTCACTCTATAACCGTTAAGCGTTGCCGTCGCATTACGTCTGTTGGATATTGCTCCTCATGGTCGAAGCGTTGCTTTAAGGATAGGGTGTCGTCTCATATATGAAGCGAGAGGTGTTGACGCCTGGAATCGTCCTTATCCTTGTTAGAGATCGAATAAACATTTCACTCGGTTTGTTGTCGGCTATAATGTGCATGAATAAGAGGAGGCTCCATCAAAAGAAGAAAAAAAAGCAGAGTCAGAACAGGTTCGAATCGAGTTTCGCGTGTGGAGTGTAAATTAAGTGTTTACATATTGCATATATGCTGACACACAAGAGGAGGAAAGAGAATCGAGCAAATTGTAACCTCACAAGACCCTTAGAACGCAAATGGATGTGCTTCGAAATTCTTGTAAAAATTGGCATTATCAAGTTTAGCAGTTATATTCGTTATAATGAGTAACAAAGGCGTTTGCAGATTCCCCTGACATTTTAGGTATATGTCAGTTTGTGAGAAAGATATCGTTGTTCGAACGCGTATTTTTTTCGTAAATTTATTTATGCGTGGGTTGGGCACAATTAGGTGAAATCGGGGTTAGGGGG
>JAQGBY010008842.1:0-10220 GCA_034698785.1 Mycogona germanica
ATGCCCCAGCTAGGTTGTGGCCAGGAAACAATGATGTGAATGCACGTGATCGTTATGCGCCCATCTCACCTCTCAGGTGAGCATGGGGTCCGCTAATCACAGCTCAACCTGAGTTACCGTCACTGCCCCCGTGCGTGAACGAGGCTTTATTCAAAGACATGAGTCAATATATAGACCTTGTATTTCACCTGACTACCCCAAGGGACCCAACATATGGAAACTCGCCCCTATATGTGACAAGAATTCCTAGGGAATCCTTCATCCCCACCTAGGGCACAGTCAATTCAAAATGACCCACATATCCACACCTTCCATGGAGAAACAGAACGTCCCCCGCTGTCTCCAAGACACGAGGCCGTGCCCCCAAGGGAAGAGAGTCCTCCCAGGGCGCACCCACTACTGCAAAGACAGCCGGCCTTTTACTGTCACTTAGGGGGAAGCCCCGCCCACATTAGGGCTCTATTCGACAGTCCTCCCCCGGCTAAAGAAAGAGTCGGAGCACCGCCTCCACCAGTTGAGCGGCCTCCTCCTCCACCTTCTCATGAATATGACTTACCCACACATCTTCCGGCTCCTCGCCCAGAACCTCCAAGTAACCAGCGACGTGTTTCTCCGCATAACTGTAAGATTCCAGTCTTTATTGGTAAAGGCTCAGATGATGTTGAAACCTGGTTGATGAGGATTGAACAAATTGCTCGCTCAAATGATTGGACCAACGAGGACCACTTCTCATGTGCACTATCCTCTTCTGAAGGGCCTGCAGCTACCAAGGTTAGTGACTTTTTGAAAAAGCATAGCGAAAATGGCTCCTGGACTGAGTTCCGTCAGGAAATGGTTGCACACTTTGGTCAACCAATTGGTGCATTGCAGCGCTACAAAAACGAGTGGATCACACGCAAGCAAGAGGTTGATAAAGATGCAGATGATTATGTAAAGGCTATGACCGACATTGCCGCTAGGTTAGAAAGAAAGGTAGATGACCAAGAGAAGAAGACAATCATCTTTAATGGTCTAAATCGCACGCTCTATCACGAGGTTTCCATGCAAAACTACACCACCTTTGAAGAGGCATATGAAGCCATCCTGAGACACCAACAGCGATTAAAAATTCAAAAACAAAATCAGCTGACTCAGATGCCGAAAACCTCGTCTGGTAGTAACTTTTGATCAAATGTAAATGCGCCGTTTCCACAAACGAGAAGTCAACCTCCAATAATGGTTTTTAAGCCATATTCTGTGGTAGCCTCTCCAGCTTCCCCAATCAGGCATGCTTACACTCCTTCATTTACGGTATTGAAACCTCATCCCACTTTTCAACCCCAGACACCAGCCCATCTACCAGTTAACCAGAGCCAGGTGGCTTATTCTATCAATCCACCTGCCCCGCGTAATGTGCACCCTCCCGGTAATCAGTCAGCGCCCTCACAAGCTGCTACCGCAGCCCCCACCAATGTAGTAGCACCAGGACCTACAGCCGTCCGTACCTGTTACAACTGTGGTCAAATTGGCCATTACATTGCTCAATGCCCTGAACCAAGGCGTTCTATTCCACACATTAATTATGTGAGCTATGACGCCTCCCCTCAGGATGCTGAACATTACTATGTTCCGGACTTTGGTCCCGACATTCAGCAACACGAGACTGAATTTCCCAGTCTCCAATATGAACATAATCAGGTGCAAGCTGAAGCACCCTTTGAACAAAATTCAAACCCAGAAGTGGATCCCCAAGATGAAAATACTTCGGGAACCAGGTATTCTGAGGATCGGATAGAAATATCCCATATAGAAGTTACTCCTGCTGTAACAGACTCAAAGAGTTCAAAATCTCTGTCAGCAGTAACCGCTTGGGTTAATGGTTATGAAACTCCTGAGTTAATCGACACAGGAGCGAGCCACTGTGATATTTCCGAAACTTTGCTGAAGGACGCCAGATTACTCATCCGAAATGAGCCTGCCAAGCCAGTATATATGGCTGATGGAACCCCGATCGCCTCCATCATTGGGTGGACCAAAGCCTCCATCACAGTACAAGGCTTGACCCGAGAAGCCGACTTAATAGTGGTTAAGGACCTAAACCACCCACTACTTATTGGTCTCAACTGGCAGTCCCAGGGAGTCACGCACATCATTCTCAAAGACTCCAAAACCGTGATCTACACAGCACAGCCCCCCAGCGATTCCAGTGCCACTTCTCAACAGTGTGGATCTCCACGCCATTGAGATACTTCCAGACAACAGATTGGCAGCAACACAGTCTGCTTACCTGACCCCATGGACGTGTGTGACCATCACTGCCAAAACATTTGCAAGACAGAATGGTGTATTCACCGTTCTGTACTGCGAGCCTAAGAAGAAGTTGTATAATACCTTCAGAGTATCTTGTGGAAGTTGCATCATCTCTGTCCAGAACAACCAGACTACCGCTCGTGTGTCTAACATGTCCAACAAGCCCTACTACTTGTCGACAGGGACCATCATCGCTCACATCCAACCACTGGAATCCAAGCCACCGGTGGTCCACCACGTATGTTCCTCATATGATGCACCCGAACCTGTGTCACCAATGTTCCCAGTCGATCTGGTCAACATCAACCCAGCACTAGAGCCAGCAGAGAGCCATCTACTCCAGAGCTTGTTGCTGGAATTCCAAGATGTATTTTCCAAAAATGAACTGGATCTTGGCAACTACACGGCCACCGAGCACCGTATCAGACTCCACGACGAAGTCCCGTCCAGATTATGCCCATATCCAATGGCCTGCAAGGAACGAGAATATTTACGTGGCCAGGTACAACTGATGCTCGACGCTGGTGTGATAACCGAATCCGTCAGCCCCTGGTCATCCCCTGTTGTTCTTGTCAAGAAACGGGATGACACATTACGTATGTGCATCGTCTACAGGAAATTGAACAGTAAGACCAAACCAGAGGTCTATCCATTACCCAGAATCGATGACGCCATTGCTTGCCTAGCCGGCGCCAAGTATTTCTCCTCCGTGGACCTAAGGAGCAGATATTGGCAACTGACAGTGGCTGAACAAGACCAGGAGAAGACAGCCTTCTCAACTCTTGACGGCCACTATGAATTCAAGAACATGCCGTTTGGACTCTACAACGCCACCGCCACCTTCCAGAGGACGATGGATGCCGTACTCGCAGGCCTTAAATGGGAGACATGTCTCGTCTACCTCGACGACAATGTCGTTTTTTCTGAGACACTCGACGACCATCTGTCTCAACTTAGAGGCCTGTTCTTAAAACTCAGAAGTGCAGGACTCAAGTTGAAACCCTCAAAATGTATGTTCGCCCTCCCAGAGTTGCAAGTACTGGGATTCTCTGTGAATTCGTGAGGTGTTCTACCCAACGACGACAAAATCACGTGCGTCAAAAACTTCAAGATTCCAGAATCCAGGAGAGAAGTCAGAGGATTTCTGGGGTTAACAAGTTATTACCGTCGCTTTATCAAGGACTATGCGAAAAGGACTAAAGACCTACGTATACTCACTAGTGACCAGTACCCATTTGACTGGAAGGACGACCAACAAACAGCATTTGAGGATTTGAAAGAATTATTAACGACGCCGCCTCTTCTCCACCACTTTGATCCAAATTTAAAGATTGAAGCCCACACCGCCGCAAGCGACATCAGATTGGGAGCTGTTCTCGCTCAACAGACACCCAACGGTGAACAACCCATCATGTATCTGAGCAGAGCTCTCACCAGCGCTGAACCCAAGTACAGGCCTTCCGAAAAAGAGTGTCTTGTCGTCTTATGGGCTGTCAAGACACTAAGGCCATATCTCTACAATCAGCATTATTAGATAGTGACGGATCATCAAGCACTCAAGTGGATGGACCACACCAGGGATCCCCACAACCGTTTGGCCCGATGGAAGCTGGCACTCCAAGACTACAATTACTCGATCCGCCATCGACCTGGGACCGAACACAAGCATGCAGATGCTCTGTCTAGAGCCCATCCTGCCAAGATCCCAGTTGATTCCATCATCTGTTCATATGTGTCTTGTGACACTCTCATCAAAGAACAGACCACTGACCCAAAGATAGGGCCTGTGCACCAGCAGCTTGTGCAGAACCCCGACATTGCAAACTCCCAGTTTGTAATTCACCAAGGTTGCCTTTTCCGGAAGAGCAACCACCCAACATGTAAGCCACGTATTGTCGTGCCTTATGCTCTCCGCGGTACCATTCTGAAAGACTGCCATGATGACCCAACCGCCGGCCATGGTGGCTTCTCTCGTACCTGGCCCATCCACGACAGCCGATTCTGGTGGCCCAGAATGCGAGACAACGTGGCCAACTACGTGGCCAGCTGCAAGTTATGCGCTGTCAAGAAGATGACCACTCCTTTACCGAAGCCGCCTCTAAAACCGGTTTCCATCCCGATCCAGCCCTTCTACAAAGTTGGAACCGACCTCCTCAGCCCTTTTAAAGAGACAAAAAGAGGGCAGAAGTACATCATAGTGGTAACCGATTACGCCACTCGCTTCGTGGAGATGCGAGCCATCGCTTCTACAGAGACAATGCCATCAAAGACCTTCCTTCTTTCGGTATGGCATACCACACTCCATCATCACTGATCGAGGCTCAAACTTCACAAGCTCTTACATGCTATCCTGGTTATCTCACCTTGGCATTCAACACAGTCTAATCACGGCCGCCCACCCTCAGTCTAATGGACTCACCGAAAGGTTTAACAAAATGCTAGCTGAGCATCTCACGATGTATGTCAATTCCCACCAAGATAACTGGGACATACATCTCGCTGAAGTGTGTTTTTTGTACAACGCCGCAGTCCACACAAGCTCTAAAGAGACGCCCTACTATATGGTCTTTGGACACGAGCCGATAAGACCTATGGACCGTCTCCTACCCACCCCTGTGGCCAATGCTGATGACCACCGAAACCAGCGACAATGAGAAGCCCAAGACCGCATTCGCCGTGTTCAAGATTATGACAAAGAACAGCGGCCCGTCAAGAACAAGTCATTTCTTAAAGGTGACTTAGTGTTCGTAGTAAACTCCACACAAAAAGTGGGCAGCATCTCTAAATTCCGTAAAAGATTTAAAGGCCCCTACATTGTGGAACAGCAACTACGAGCTAAGGCTTCTTGACCCAGCTAACAACAAACAGCGAAAAACAGATGTCTTCCACATTGATAAGCTCAAAAGAGGGGTCATTAGAAACTTGTCCCCAAAAGAACAGCCAGCCAGCCTCTACCCTCTGTGGGGCCCACCGTCTTCATCGACTCCGCCAACAAATGACACGCCGCTTGAACTAACAAGCTGTCCACCATACAAGCCACCTGTCTCACCCTTCATGGATACAGAAGACCAGCCCTTCCTGTCACCTGCCGCCGACCCAATGGATCATGTTCGCACCGCAACAGAACAAGTCACCACCATACAGGCTCTTTTAGAAGCTGAGACCTGCAGAAGAAACCTCTGCAACCAACACTCCTGTCCATGTAGTCCGTTACCCTCCACCTCGAGAGAAAACCAGCAAGCAGACAATACACCTCTCCCGGGTGATCCACCACTTAAAATTCGTCACATGGCTGAGAAAACCATCCACAATATGGACCATGGAGAAAAGTGCCCTATCATCACAAAGGCGCTCTCCTGCCCCAGTCCGACCGCATTCTCAGACCACGAGACATTAGCCCTAAAGATATGCCAGTCCTAACTCGAAGTGATATACCGAGCCCTACACCTCATCAGATGTCTTCCGGTTTCCCAAGTCTACCACCGGAGCAACCGGTACCACCGTCCCCTATCAGTAAGGACACCACCAGTGGCCCCAGACCATGCAACTGACCAATGCCCCTCCAGCCCAACCAGGTCATCATCCCTCCACCACTGCAATTCGGCCAGCTACCGCCACTCGATGAGTTCGCACTCAGTGAAAACCTCAACCCAGAAGATCAGCTGGCTGGACTAGAAGAATTCATCCAAGCACCTTTATGTCCACCACCCCCACAGCCAATAGAACCAGTCATGGTGTATCCAACTCCACCTCATTTACCGGAGTCAACCATCAACTGGCATGCATTCAACTCGGTATACACATTCCCAGTTAGTGTTGATCCTTCGCAAGATTTTCCAGAGATAAATTCTTTGACCCTGGACTTGCCCTCCCCCACTGGCTCAACCTACTCTGGTTCAGAAACTGACTCAGATGACGAAGAAATAAAGCACATATGCACCACACTCAAAATGCCAGATCCAGATGCATCTGGCAACCAAAGTCTCCATACTCCAAATATTGTTGGACGTATGCCAAAACCGGCGCCACAAGACCAAGAACCATCTACCAGCGCCCCTGGAACTCATCCCCCAGTATCCACAAAGTATCCAGCCTCAACCTCACCACCTGTCTTAAAAATCCACGACGTACGGATGCTCAGAGACCATCGAAAAGGACAGACAACTCTGGATGCCGCTATGCCTAAAAAGGAGACACCAATCTTGCAGTGTACCAAACTGCCAGACTTTCTGTCTCATAAGAAGACCTTATCCTCCCCCTCTCCTTTTACTATACACTCCCTCCATAATCTTACTGGAGCTATGAGAACACCAACCAAGTCAATGGAAGAAAAAGGTCATGTGTCCAGCCCATTGGACCGCTCAGGAAAAGTGTCCCAGCAGGTGTCCCCTCAACTGGCAGAGGATTTTTAACAAAATCTCCCCCTTTGACACCACCCACACTTTGTCTGAAAATGGTCAGTTCTCATTTTCTTTCCCTAGCCCCAGCCAAGTCTCTAGTAAGAAAATCCAAAATCCCCAAAGATATCCCTCTGGCTTCAATAATTTGGAAAAAGTCAACAGCTGCAGCAAGCCAATCTTCAAGCTACAAACTGAAAAACTATTTGCTCCAGCAATAGTAAAGACAGAAATTACAGTTGGACCACCAGAAGAAACAGCAACTGTCCAGTTGGTCAATCCCACACAGAGGCTAATCCCTCCAACAGTCACAGCTCACTTAGAATTTGAACTGGACAGTCCACTTTAAAGAGCTGCTCTCTCCACTTCCAATT
Source organism: Mycogona germanica (assembly GCA_034698785.1). NCBI lineage: Eukaryota > Metazoa > Arthropoda > Diplopoda > Chordeumatida > Chordeumatidae > Mycogona > Mycogona germanica. Next base: position 7,061 of record JAQGBY010008842.1, read on the forward strand.
CCATAAAGAACTTTGCATCTCAGGAAAATACTAAACCTCCTGAGACCTCATATTACCGAAACATTAAAATGGCGCCAAATCACGTAGTACCGTCACCTCTGATTTTGGAAATGGAACACCCAAATAGTCCCGCTTTCGAGACATCTACATTCACCGGATTTGGTAGCGTCTATAGCAACGATATTTTTGAAGTCAACGATGACGAGTATTTTCAAGAAGAATACAGCCCTGGATGGCCCTTGACCAGCTCCTCGCCGACCCGTACTTGGGACCATCACAGCTGGATCAGCTATACCGTGTTCCACAGAATGTCGCCAGGCTGTTGGACCTCTTGCCCTTACCCAACAATGGAGGCATCATCCATTCCAGCTAGTACACCACAGGGCTACCCAGGGGTGTGACACCTGAACCGCCACCTTCACTACATGCAGCCTGCGAGCGACACATCCAGACGGCTTATGCAGCTATGGTGCGGACCCATCGAACGATGCATACTCTACTGTCCAATCTCACGGACAACATGCGCATTCTACAGCCCAACCCACCCGCAAGACCAACTGCCAGAACACCAATTAGCATCCCGCAAATGGCCGTCCCAATATTCTCTTATTCCAGTAACTCGGAGGTGATGCCCAACAACAACACACCTGGTCCTTCCACCAGTCATTTCTCACCACCGTCTCGTGACTGCTACTATGCAGACTCCTTTCAAAGCAGTCTGGATCACCCATCGAAACGCCATTGCGTCTGCCAACCCGTCCACCCAGTGGCCTCGACTTCGTTCAGGTCGGGTCCACCTGCAGCTCCACACCAGGCCCCGGCAAATGCAGTCCTCACCCGGGTGTTGGACACTCCAGTCTGGACAGGTCGGCGCCAGCCCACTCCACCGCCTGCATCATGTTGTGCCCACCATCACCATCATCACCAGGACACCCATGCTCGTCCACCCACTCACCCACAGTTCACCAATAGGGCAGCACCAGCTCGCAAGTTCCCTGTTCGTGTCACCCCGGTCCACCAACGTTCACCGCCTGACACCTATAGACGCGAGCTCCTTTACCGTGGTTCCATTGATCCGCAGCTTCCGGGTCCCTCCACCTCGACCACTTCCCAGCATGGCCACGCCTCCAATGTTTGTGCTGTTTATTTCCTCACCATGTCACCAGTGCGTTCTCAAATCATCCCGGCAGGTCTTCCCACCAACTTGTTCACCGCAGCCGCCCCCCGGTTGGATACCGTCATTTTGTGAACCACATCAACAACCGGACCGGCCAACTCATCTGTTCGTGCGGTCTACTTGATAACCACATCGACCCTGTGTGCGCCGTACCCCTTGGCCACAACCCACCACTACATCCCCCCATGGATGAGATGTCAACCGACGAGCTCAACCAGCGTTACCTCATTGCCTGGCAATTGGCGATGGAATTATGCAAGTGTGTGCATTGCCATATCAATTCTCGCCCCGTGCCTCACCACACTGCGAGCTTCCCCTCGGAGCCAGCACCTACCACGCACACTCATCAGATGTATTCGTCCCCATCAGGTCCCTCATCCGACACCTTTCGTAATGGCCCATTTTCTTTTTAAATTAATTGGCTGTTCCTTTTTATAAGCATATATTCGATCTTTTATTATTTCATGTTTGTTTTGTCACGGTTCCGGGGTTTCCATTGCGTGTTCAGATTCCCCGTACGGATTTCCCGCTTGACTAGTTTTTTTCTGCCTGCGTTTGATATGAGGATGTATCCATTTCAACATCAGGGGGTGTTGTGCAGGATTGGAACAAGAGCTCCAATCCTTCACGATATTTCGATTTCGTATCTGGCAACTCGGCGTCCATTCCATCAGGACGCCTGGATACCCCACAGTTCCATGAGGACGTGTGGACACTGAACCAATCCACCGGATTGATCCAGCATCCACTCCATAGTTTGGCGTCCACAGTGGCCACTTCCGGTCCCACCTAATGGGCACCACTGGCCAGGAGACCAGATACGCACATGTATGTATGTCACTCCTCCCCCCATTCCTTCACATTGCGTTTGCAGTGGGACATTGTCTGTTGATCTTTTTGCCTCCCCTCTTCTTCAAAGATGAGTTATGTTCTTTGAGGAATTTTTAGTATCAATCGTTGTTTTAGGAAGTACTTGAATCAATCATTTTTATGGACTTGGCCTCCCTCAGACGTGCGAAGGCAGAGACATTCCATTCTCACTGTTTCAGTTATGATGTTTGTAATTGCGGCTCCATCACCAGGTGGGCGAACACCAATCAGTAACTTCTTAAATAAATGCCGCCAAAAGTGCCCAAAAAGATCCATATCTTTCCCGAATTTGCTCACCTTTTTTGGCGATTTTCATATATAAACCCGGCTCCCGCCGTGCCAAAAAAAAACCAAAAATTAAAAACCTGAAAACTTGAAACTCTGTGTGAAAACTTCGAAACCGCGTGTCTATTGTCTCTGAATTGGAACGTCTTGAGTGAGTACATTGTCTACTAATATCCTCGGCATGCCATGGGACAAGCGACTTCCTTACGGTTCGAAATAAGTGGATTCTGGCAGCAAGACCTGCCGCCTGACTCCCGCATATGATGATCTCGATGCAGGAATGACCGTAAACCCCCCAGCACATTCAGCAACGTAACTATGAATCTTTGTTTCTTTGTTGTACTTCATCTTGGAAATGACTGCCGCTATGGTCTTTTCTGAGAGTTTCGTGCAATTTGCTCAACGATCGTTGAGTTATTAGGGTAGAGATTTGTACTAGCTTTGTAGAACCCTTATGCTATCCTCCTCGTAATTATACTTCTTAAGTTATTTTCCTCATAAAAACACTGTAAATGTCATTGCTATCCCGAGAGTAATATCCTGGCAGAAAACACTAGTGACGTGAGTTCTGCGTCTCTAAGGTATTTTCCCGGTGACTTACGCTTCGAAGAACATGGCGATCACATTTATAAGTTATTACGTGGTAGAAAACACTGTGTGTATTCTAACCCTTAAGGTTGAGCATATGTTAATGAGTTTGCTGGGCCGATGCCGACCCATGCTTTGTAAGTGATATCCGACCGAACAACGCTTGATTTATTACAATTAAATAGTTTTGTAGTTTGCCAGCGTTTATGTCAGAGAGCCGCTCGGCCCCACCGCTGAAAG
>JAQGBY010008843.1:0-10219 GCA_034698785.1 Mycogona germanica
ACATAAAGTGAGTGCCGTTATTTTCCGAACTGGAGCAAAATAAAAAATTAAAGATCAACCATTAAAACCCAACCCAGGTTTTGATTAAAATGATATTTTTTTGTTTCTAAGACGTACGGATTTAGCTATTGTGAGGGAAATTGATCCGACGAAGAAAATGACTACCAAGATGATCAGGTTTGTAGGCTAATTTCTCAGTTTCCAAATTATATTTAAACTCGACAACCTTGTACGTGTGATCTTTTTTGAAATGGTGTGGAGACTGCAATTCCGGTCTTTGCGACACCATTTTTCACAATTATAATTAAAAAGAAATAGGTGCAGTCTCGCACACAATCTAAGTATTAATCTGAAACATCCTGAAGTGTTCATAGAATAGTTTATTCTAAAAATGTGGCTGCTAGATATAGTAACTCAGTTTTCCGTTTAATGAATTTTTTGGTTTAATTGTCCAAAATTTTGTGGGGTGAGTGTTAACGATATTTCTAAGAAAGCAATAAATAATTTGTTTTTGGTTCACAAATTGACATTCCGTAGATGCGCGGTCATGATGATCACTGGCAACCATTCCCCTCATGTGGACGATACGGTTACGATGAACGGTCGACTTGACCCGGTCAACTCCAATTGGATGAAGGTAAACCGCGTCTAGTAAAAAATATAGAAACAATTACGTTTTTTAAGAGTCGTCCATCACAAATAGGATGGACTCGAAGAGTATTGGAAAAATACCGCTTGGAAATATTTAATGTACCCATGTTGTCGCTACATCGGGTACGAACAATGTGGACGAAAAATCGGTTGATGTGCTGGGCGTCTGATCAAATAAAGAGTATTACTTCGGCACTCGAATCATACATGTACATTCGGCCAAGAGTGTAGGTTCGAATCCTGGTCTGTCTGGAGCTGTAGGTTTACAAAAATTATCTTTCCAGTTGAGAATTTCAGGAGATACACATACTTGGTGTATCTAGAGTTCGAATCCGGGTAAGAGGAATTTAATTGATAACGCGGACTCGGTGTGGCTATGTGGTGGTGTGTATGCCATTAGTTTGCGGTTGATGGTCCGAAAATAAATGGCAACTGGAACTGCTTATGTGGCAATCTCATGCAATACTTGGAACTGAGAATTGAGTTTTTGAAATGCAACCATTTTTAATTGCGGAGGGAATCTAGGATACCTTTCGTTTTGAAGACTTGTTATAAATGTATCTACAGATAGTTGATTGCTTTTGCGATTTATTTTAATCTTTAAATTTGTTGTATAGCTTCAAGATTGTGGACACGTGTTGGAGGAGCAACCGGCCAAAGTAAGCGAAGCGCTTCGCTTGTTTCTGCAGGGACTCGGTTATGGTAAGTTTGATTGGAGCCTTCAGAGTGATGTTCCTGTGTATGTCCTGGTTTGGAGGTTTCAATGTGTATGTACTGTCTTGCACGTCCTTTTTTTTTTTTTTTTTAGTGTGGTGGTTTGGTTTTGTGTTGTGTTAATTGCTAGAGGTTAAGTACTATGCCTGTTTGTCTTTTAGACAAAGTCAAGATTCTCGATCGTTACGCCCACGCAGTTGGTTCAGGCGCAGGGTGCCAGAGACTTAAGAGATTACGTACGAGTTGTCAGTTTTGTTAACTCGCTCAAATGTTAATGATTAGGGCAAGTCTTAAGTAGTGCTGCGCTAGTTCGTGAGACTTCAATGCTGCTTAGTTGCATAGATTTTCTAGAACCAGTACTGCAAATTTCAGTATTGTTTCCAAGGCTTGTTTCATACTATTTTAATTATACTTTTGTGCTTGGTTAATGGTTGGTTCACTTTAAGAAGTTTGCATCTTTCTTTCATCCGGATCTGGTTGTACTAACTTGGTACATTGAATGTGACATAATTTGAAGATTTTTGGGAGTCTCCTAGTTTGACTCTTTTCGGTGTTTAACCCCGCGTAGTGTGAAACGGTTTCAATTGTGACTTCAACTCAAAGATGACTACGTTGTGCACATCCAAAATTTCGTGTGTTTGTGTTTTCAAAAATCAAAAAAAAGATATGCTAATTTGTGCACGACTGTATTTTGCAAGCTGTCCAAATCAGGCGGAGAGTGTCGACTTGCTCAGTTGAAGGTAAGCCCAGACTTTGCGCGTTTCGTTGGTCTCGCAATTAACACTTGTGACAAAAGAGTTCGGATGCCGCCGACCCACTAACACCGATAAAGCACGACCCTACTGGGTAACCTCTGACCTTCCCCTAAGACATTCTTATACCAAAATGTGTGCATTTTGTTTTTTGCTAGTTAATCATGGGCGTATTTAACTGCATTTGCAAAACGAGGCTGAACTAATTTGTGCCACGATTTTAAAGTCTTATTTGGTTCTTACACTAAATTCGGCAAGTTAACTTTTAGAATAACGTGTGAAGCCAAAAAACTGAAGGAGTCTATTCCTGTTCCGTAAGGAGTAGTGTAATAGAATCTTTGTTTCATTAATCATATGTACTAGCAAATTACATATTTAAGAGCGCCTTACGTTTTTCAGTTTTGTTTAATGTTAAATAGAATACTATTTCTATTTAACCAGATATCTGACTGCGTGCTTCGGCACCATTTTATTTTTTAATATTGTTTGGAAAGGACAAACTACAGTAAAACATTTTTTCTGACGATTTAGACAAATTGATTCAAAACATTTTGGTGGCCTTATTTTGCAGTTAAATTTACCCGCGCACATCTGCTTTAATTTTCTGATTGAGCCTAAAATGACGCAGCTAAGATTTTTATTATCGAAAATGTAATTTTACCTTCGTAATTACTGTATCATAATTGATTGACATGTAATTAAGCGAGTCATGCCAAATTTGTGGTGGTCAACAAAAATATGGATCAAAAACAGATTTTGAATTTGAAGTTTTAAAAAAGATGGTCGCTGAACTTTCTGTGTAATACAGCAGACTAAATTTAATTTATTCACATTTTGTTTCTAATGGTTAGCCATTAATATTTCTCACTGGCAGCAAGTTGAGCCAGAAGTGATGTCGGTGTTGTCCACCCATTTAGAACTGGTGTTTCTGATCCATTTTGTGCCATCATTTTGATGGTTATCCCAAAAACTAATGATGCGCTCTCCCCAATTTTTTTAGTCCCGCATCTGCGCATGAAGCTAGGCCAATCACGTTCGCAGTCTATTGACGAGGACTACCTGGCCAACGCCGTGCGACAGGGTGTCCGCATCACCGAGAACCCAATCACCGAGCACGCAGTCTGTTGAAAGCTTGGAGTTGTGACCAGAACTCCCTGCTGCTCTCCACCAACCACCACCACCACCACCACCAACAACAAACCAAACACCAACCGCCGCCACCACTTTCTTTGTTGTGATTCTTTTTCTCTCCCTGTGCAAGAATGCGGTCCCCCTTTGACCTCCCCCCATATGGAATCTCGCTGGACCCAGGATATAAAAACGGTCCTCCCTGTGTTCGAACCGTGTACGGCCAAGCCACGATCGATTGTATAAAATAAGTCATCTCGGTGACTGGTGGAGACTTTAAAAGTGCTATTGTCAAATCCGCACTAATCTAGTAATTACTGGGACGGCTGAATTCCAGTAGAACTGGCAAAAATATTAAAATATCCCGAGTTCCTGTAACGCTTGTTGTAGAAACTTAAAAATTTAGTTTCTGCTTTTGGCTGGTGTATTAAGAGTCGAATAAAATTCTGACCAATGCTGGCTTCTGCCTTTTTAGAGATTAAAAGTTATACAATCCAGTTTGTCCATAATTATTGATTAAACTTTTTTCTTGTGGATTGAATTTTCATTTTTCTACCAAAAATGAAAGAATACAATACAAAAAGAATTGGGAGTTTTGAGTTTTCTTCCAAACTGAAGTCGCCACAATCTGGCACACGACCGGTAGACATAGGGGGCGCGTCGCACTATTCGTACTTTATGTCGTGCGGTGATCTTAATTTGTGGCTTTTGCAACTTTACCTGTAGTTTTAGTTTAAAGTCGCGACCCACTTATCTCTTGTTAAAGTTGTTCCTCTTGCTATAAGGCTTTTTAGTGGCTAGTTTTTGTAGGTGTTCTTGTTAATTTAGGAGTTTGGTGATAGTTTTCAACGAGTCGGGAGATTGTAGGACAGGAGAATGGCGTTTAAATTGAATCTGAAAGATTTTAGGAAATTTGAGTTTGAGGCCACTTGAGACTTCCTGTGAAGTTGATAATTATTCGCGGTTAATTTATGCTTACAAATTTAGTTTTTATCTCTGCTGTCAAATGCAGCAGGTACATGTTCATAAAACTAAAAAAATTGTACAGAAATTATATTTCGGGAAATATATTTTGTGGAATAGGAACTGGGGTTTTGAACCGAAGACAAGGTGGCCTTATGGTGTGTCGATTTTAAGTGGATCCGAGGAAAAACAAAAGATCTTAAGCTGGTTTCAAGTTGCTAAGCTCTGGGGTATTTTTGGGAAGTAAACTTTAAAATCAAATGGAGGTGGAGTAATTGAGTTTTGAAAATTCTTGTCTGGAGTTGCTGTGATTGAAAACTGTTTTTTATATTCGTCAAAGATTGTTTTTTCGTGTTGGTCGCGGATATTGTATTTCTTTGGAAATCTTCTGTTTTTTATAGTTTGGGAGTTTGGGTTTTGCATTGAACATTCTGTTAAGAGCTTTAGGAATTTGTTTTTTGCTGTAAGCAGAACAGGATAAGTCTCCTATGAATATTTTAGGGTAGTATGTAGTTGGTCTTTCAGATTTTCTGTGACGTAGATCGCACTTTTCCTGCATTTCACCCCATCGCTATAGAAGTTCATGTGGGTTTATCTACACAGCACTGTCACATTGTGCAAAATATGAAGATTTTTCTCCCCACCCTTTGTCATTTTTATAAAGTATGAGAATATTGGTAACTGGCTTGCTCACATGTATTTGCCCTCTATCTCATTACCCAATATCTATGACACAGTTGTACACGACCAACGATATGGAAGGGGTGGATTCCGTACGATCTACTAAGCATGCCCTAAAAAAAATTGGGATGGTTGTTGAAAATAATTGTGAGTTCGTAAAAAAAAAGTAACAAATTCGGAAAATCAAGCTAGTTAACAATTTCTATTTACTATTCAGACTTGTCAAAAAAGAATTACGTACCGATGATGCAGAAGCTTTCAATGTATTTTGTAGCTGTGCGTCGCAGGTAAATGTAGATAAATGGTATTTGGCATCGTTGCTAAATTCGTGTTAATATAAATATTAATTTGATATATATGTATAAATATAATGGTGTACAGACTGAAAATATCGCGTATTTTTGGCCAGCATTTTAAAAATAATAAATTTCTTAGATTTGCATCGCAAAGTAACGAAACCGCTGTTCTTTGGGCGAAGGTGTTTAGGTAGAGAAGCTATTGGTTGTCGTCGGACGTAGTTCACATTCCTCCGCTTGGGGCGCTTGGCAATGCTAGTGGTCGCATAGATAGGACTGTTTTGTATGTCTCCAGTTATAATTTAGTATAATCTAAATTTTTCTAAATTGAAATTATGTCATGATGAATAATTGACGTTTTTTTTAGATAAGTTTGATTTCTCGCAGGTTTAAAGATACGCGCAATGCTGCCATACTTACACTAAAGCTAGCAGTGATTGCGTGCTGTTGGGGCAGCATACAAAAATACCAGTCTAGACAATACATCCCGACTGATTAACTGGTATTTGCTCTTAATTTGTGACCTCCACTCAAGAGTTGCGCTTTTATCTTGTGTATCTTTTCGTATTTTGTGTAAAGAAACAACGTCTAAAAAAGAAAATTGTACTACACCCCTGAAGAGCCGGTACTGAGTCCACACAAACACCTAACCCTAGAAAATCATTTCCTTTTTCATCGTACTCTGTTTTTATTGGTGTGAACTTTTGTATATTTTCTTCTCTGGTGTCTGGTGTGTCGCGTCATGTTATCCCAAATGCACCGCCAATAGTTAGGTTTACTAGCGACCAATATGTCATACCTCGTGTAACCAACGCAACCAATTTTATTTCTCTGGGGGAAAAACCAGAGACCTCTCGAGATCTCCCCCAGATTTATAGCAAGACCAACTATTATTCGAGATATGAGCTATATATATAAATAAATACATATATATACACACACATCTACACACTACATGTAATATTGTATTAGTTTTTTGCAAATGGTTTTAAACGCAGTCGGAGTTTTACTTCAAAAAAAATTATGTGTATTAAATAATTATGATATTAGTACGTGTGTAAGTAGGTTTAGCTTTTATCGAGGATTAGTTTGCTCCAGCGGAAATGGACGAACTGTAGGTGAATCCTGTTTTTGTGTTAATTAACTGTAGTTGGGGGGGGGGACGAAGTCGAGACCGGACGATTTTTTATTAGTCTACGACGAATAGTTTTTACACACAAGTTTGCAAATTTTACACGAGTCACCCGTTTTTCGCAACGTTTCTACTGATCCTGTTTTTAAAACACTATTTTTACCGATCTCTTTTTGATATGTCCCTCTTCGATTCGTTATTTCTCACGAACTGCACAACAATTCTAGGCGAATTGTATTTCGTTGACAGAATTTATTTTTAGAACGTCACTTTTTTATTTCTTATTAAATGGCGTTACATTAGAAATTTGTATTTTGATTTTTTGTCACCAATTTTCGCAACATGTTTCAACTTCAATATTTGCACGATTTGATTCTGTTTCAATTTTTAATTTCAGTTGTTATGAACTACAAACAATATCTTTCTCGCTCACTGTATCTCTTTCTATTTGTACACTGTTTGATATGTTTTTTTTTGTAAATTTTTAAAAGTGTTTTATCTTTGAAGCTGTAATAAAAAGATGGATTGATTCTGATTGGTCTGCGTCCCTGTGGTTTAATGGTGTTTCAATCGAAACCGAAAATTGAATTTTACAGACGAATGTTAGGACAGTATGGTAGAAAATGTTTATGAAAATGTCAGGTGTAGTTGAAATCGTTAGTGTCAAATGCAAAATCAATTGAGAACATTATGAATCGTACAACTTAATCTTTATTCAGAAAATTAATTGGTTCGTTGTTTTACATGTTTTCTGATTGGTCACGAAATGTTTTTGTTTTAAATATCATGCAAGTTGGGTGGAAGGAATTCAACTAGTAGTTGTCATTCATTGAAAAGACGATCGTGTCTTTGTAACCTAGTCCTAGGCATTATGCTTCTGGGGTTGTGGTCATACGCGGTGGGCGGAAATCACAGCTCTGTTAGAAAAGTCAATTAAGACGTCATTTTGTCAACAATCAAGATTACTTTTGAGGTTTTGAGCTAGAAAATTTCGAGTGTTTTAGACTAATATAAAAATTGTGAAATGTCTGACTAGAAATTATTTGTTTAGATTTATTTCTGAGCGGTTCGAAACATTTTTTTTTGTGATCTTACCCTCATCAAGATCATCGTGATGCATTTGTTTTTCTGGGCTTGTGTCATCTCTCCCTGGAAAAAAGAATGGAAACAATGAATACTGGAATCTTTGAATGTGTTTGCTCTATGTTAGGGTTTATAAATATATAGTTTAAAATTGAATTACGTTGGTGAACGCGGTGACACATTCTTGGAAAATCGGTATTGCGTCCGTGATTGTCTGCAAATATTAATTCGGTTGATTTTAATTGAGATCAGTATTTGTCCGCCAAAGTCTGATCATTTCTTACGAATTGACTTACCTCCATCTTAGCCGAAACACATTCGTCGAAGTATTTCTATCGAGACAAACAAATCGCAATGATCAGGCATTGATTGATTTTAAGTAGTCATTAATTCGTTAACAGATTGATGTTTTTTAGGTGAGTTTTTAGGTACCATGATGGCTGGGTCGTGAGGTCCGTGGTGGCCATGGTGGTCATCGTCGACGGCACCGGATGTAGTGGACTGCGGCAGCGGTGTGGTCATCGCCTCTGCGCACTGGGTGAATGCAGCTGTCAGCTGCCGAATCAAAAATAAATACGGAGTGAATAATTTCTATTCTCTTCCATTGTATCCACCCGAGTCCTCAATGAACGATGCCATCGTCTTTAAAAGAGCCAAATCTGGAGGTACATTTTCGTCTTTCAAATCTGATTCTCAACCCCAGATTACATCATCTGCGCATGCGCACAATCCCCAATTCCTCTCATTATGTTTTGTGCGCATGCGCAGATGACGCAATCTGGGGTTGAGAATCAAATTTGAAAGACCAAAATGTGGACCCTGATTAAAATTCGTCTTTGTGTTTTGCATATTTGTAAATTGGTGTATTACGGCGGTTACAAATTCAACTTATGATTTCTCAAGAGACAAAAATCGAGACATGAAATAAATTACGTTGTCCTACAAATTTTTTAAATAACTTCCAGTGAAAATTTCATGGTGTTGAGTTACGCCGTTCGTGAGTTATCTCCGAGACGGACACATATAAAATCATACAATAGAACAAACTTTAAAAATTATTATATCGATTAATAAAGCTTGCCTTTGTGTATTTGTGTGTTTTTATACTCTGTATGTGTCCGCTCTGTCGATAACTCACGAACGGCGCAACACTACCCTATAAAATCTTGACTGGAAGTAGTTTTTTCCCCTCACATTATCTCACGAAGTACTCAAAATCGAGACCTTAAATAAGCTGGGTTGAATTTGTAGGTCAACACAGCTTATTTGAGGTCTCGATTTTGAGTATTTCGGGAGATAAAGGCAGTTGAATATTTTAGCAGTTATTATTAATTTAATTTCTCTCATAGCTATTGTATTAAAATGGTGGGAAATGCGTTTTAAAAATTCATCAGATTTTTTTAAACTGTCAAACGTTTGAGAATTCTAAAAAAAATGTTATGACGTCTCACACGCAAAATGGATTTTCCAAATATCAGGTTACTTACATTATTTTTAATCTCTTCGGCGCAGGGCAAGAACTAAAAACACGACAAGGAATAAAATACAAAAATTAATTGTGAGAAAGATATTTAGTTACCGGTTTAAGATAAAAGTATTTTTATAATTGATAATGAAATAGTTTAATTGATGTTTTAACGCAGGATGGCGCTGAAGCACTTGATAATTTTGGGTCATAACTTTAAAATGATCGCCTAAATTGAAAATTCAGTTACGGTGTTAATAATTTCCATTCCATTTTCTGTTATTTTTGTTCCGTCAGGATCACATACTTACAGTGTGGTCGTCATCGTCATCGTGGCCGTGATGATGACCAGCAGCAGTCAAGGCGAAAACGGCGAACAAAATGATGATTTTCATTTTCAGGAATAAATGAGAAGAATCTCGTACTCGAAATAGAAACTCGAATGTTTGTTAAACGACTGAAATAGTTGAAGTGATTTAACTGAAGCCGGCTTCTTGGTTTTTATACTGAACACCAACAATGTGTTGTGTAACGAGTTGTCGGAAGTTCGTGTCACACTTTGTCGTTGTTGTTCTGAATGTGACATGATTCGACATGTTTTCATTGCAATATTTTTTGGCTCTTTTATTCCGTTATCAAACGATCTTATATTCTCATTCGAAAATTCGACAATTTAATTGAACCCATTACGATACGTTATTGAATCTCGAACTGAATTTTCAGATTTTTAGTGGATGTGTCATTTTAGACGAGATGTTTAATAGAAAGGGTGTTGACGAATTTGTTATTTGATATCGCAGGAAAATGCGTAGAAAGCCGAAACCTTTCAAATTATACTTGCGATCTATTGGTTCTTTATCAGATATTTCGATGACGTATACCAATAATTTGTCAAATGAATTATTTGGGAATTTATTTTAACAGTCCTCCTAAAAACCTAATTGCTAACTTTTGATTTCACCCTGGAGGTACATTTTGGTCTTTCAAATTCGATTATCAAAATCAAATGACGCGCATGCGCACAAAGCGGAATGAATGGAATTGGCTATTGTGCGCATGCGCAGATGACGTCATTTGATTCTGAGAATCAAATTTAAGACCAAAATGTTGTCCCTGATGATCAATCGCCATCAAAGTGTATTTACGGCAAAATTTGTTCAGAAACGGGTAAAAAATTTAAGAGCGCCCCCACTGCTGCCCATTTCATGATCGAATGTAGGCTTCCTTGACTTACACCGAAGCTAGCAGGGATTGCGTGATGTGGCCTGAGAAGTGTTCAATTACAATATGTACCCACAAGCAGCCCCCAAGAGAGGGGCCTATGGCGGGGGTCGAAAGACCAGTTGTATCTGAG
>JAQGBY010008844.1:0-10217 GCA_034698785.1 Mycogona germanica
TGGAGAGGATTTAACATTGAATTAATATCCATTTAGTTCCAATTTTCAGGGTACGAATCCCGTCTCGCTCCAAAATTATTTTAAATAAAAATATGATGCTCTTTCGGGTGCAGTTAGTGATCTCTTTGTATCTTTGTGCGCACAGAAATGCTCTCGTTTTTGGGGTGATGAATTTGGAGCACAGAGTGGCGTTGTCTTGACAAGTGCTCTGCTTAGGGAGGGGTCTCGTGAGGATAAGAATTTAGAAGGACTGGCGCGATATCGATCGCTCTGTCAGTGCTCGGCCGCCGCGTTTCGTCCTCCCCCCCCCCCTTCCTCTTTCCCTTCACAACGCCCAAGTTCTTTCCCGCCCTCGTGGCCATCTCAAAACCGACGCTCTGCCGCTCTGGAGCTGAGCGCGCACGCGTTTTTCGCATCCCCGAAGCCGGTGTCGCCGTTTTGCGAACGCGCGCACACCGAAATGACGCGCCCACCCAGTAGAACGTTACACGTCCCTCGCCTCTCCTCCCCTCCCCACATGTGCCCCGAATTTGGCGTTGAACGGCGCGCGCGTGTGTTGACCTCGTTTGTGTTTTTCGTGAGCTGGGGAGTGGTGGTGGTGGTGGTGGTGGTGGTGGAGAGATGGATCCGGATCGCATTGCCGACTTGGCCGAATATAGGCTAACGCCATCTGGTGTGGTTGGTTGGAAATGGCGGGCGCGGGCGAAAAGTTTACGCACCCTTCCTATTGCGATCGACTTAAAATGTTCTTTCGGAATAACCTGGGCTTCATTTGTTCTAAAAGCAAACTTCAATTTTGACGTTGATAAATTCGTTTTCAATATTTTCAAATCTCTTCTCATCGAATTTGTGCATCGCACCAACATAAGAAGTGCGCAGAGTGTTGGTGTTTAAAAGATAATGAGATGCCCATGGATTTTGCACCATGAACATTATCTCATTTTGTTTTGGCCAAAAACACATGTCAAAGTTAAAAAATCTTCCGCGTGAACTTTTCACGCGTGTGATAGTTGAGCCCAAACAAAATGAAAATTGAGCAAAACGTGAATATGATTCCAAGTTTAAACAGGACATTGAAGTGTGTCCAGCACTTTCCCACACTATTGAAGGACGTACATTCCCTGTTGGTGGGGTGACCAGAGGGTTGTTGGTTCGACCCTAATTTATCTATTGAATATTTTCGGATTGAAGTGACAAGTGGGCTTTGAAGCGGATACGCCTGGTAACATGCTCAAATCTTGTTTGTCGGTAAACTCAGTATTGAGTTTGACTATTTGGCGATGACTTTCACAACGGACCAGTTTGTTGTCTCTGTTGAAAATATTTCGCTTATCGGAACGTTTGCTTATCATCCTTTAAATTAAAAGAATGGGGATGACAATGCCCATCCAAATTTGATCTATTCTTAACATGCGGGCATGCATGTTTAAAGATGGTTCTGCAGAGATGGGAAGGAGGAGGGGCAGACTCTCTCGTCGAGTTCATGAGGTGATTTGGTGTGTGAACGCAGGTTACATTTTAATGGTTGGTCCCATCAGACCCAGAATCCCGAGCGGGGGAGTCGACGTTATTATTCTCGCTGTATTTCGCGTGACTCGTCCCAGACTATAATGGAGTTGTTATTTGTTATTATGGCTGTTGTTGTGGACTCGGACGCAGTGGACAAACGAGTGTGGAGTAAGGTGGGGAGTGGACACTGGAGCTGGTCAACTACGCAGCACTCAAAATGCTAGTGTTTTCATAAATGACAGCAGAAGTTCTAGATTTAGATCTAGAAGGGATTCTAGAACTTAGATGTTTTTTTTTTAGACAAAAAGGAACTTTTCTTTTGCCGTGTTTTTCGTCCTATCGACCGCAATCCCCCCTCCACCTCCACCGTGCCACGATCGACCGCACGGTACAGGGACCGAACAGCCCATGAGCCGCACTGAATGAACATTAAATATGTTCCAAGGAGATGATGTAGACGCCGACGGTAGTAAATACAAAATTCAAATTCATTTGATTATTATTAAATTATTATTAAATTCTACTTTGTAGGTGTGTCTACTTTTTGGATTGTTATTAAATTAGTTTCACGGATAAAAAGGTACGTTTTCCGCGAATCTTGTCGCCGTTATCCTGATTGCAGTCCTTCAATCTCTCCATTTTTCTATTAAATATGTTGAGGATTCGAGCTTGCATATTCTATTTATACGCTTACTTCATATTTGATTTATTTTTGTTATATTTTTATTTAAATTATATTGTTTATTATTTTTGATTTATTTTTGAATTTGCGGAATGATATCGGGACGAATTTCTCGACATCAGGAGTTACCTCTGTTCCCCTTGAAACCGGTAATGGACGCGTAATGGCTGTGTGACCACATGTGCTATGACCTCCCAGTCCCCCTTTCGGTTTAAAATATTTTTTCAGTTGCTTCTCTTGGTCGTTCGCATTTGCACCGTCACTTTCGAACACACCTGATGAGATTAAAGTGGGATTCAGTCGAAAACGTTTGTGTGGCCCAGTAAGTAGACGATCTAAATCGTAATTTCTTCCCATTTATATTTTCGGTGCTTATGACGGAGTGTAGCGTGGTCAGCCATCGAGGTTCTTACAGATATCGTTCCTTTCGTCGTATTATTCATGTACCTTTCGGATTATGCCGCTTTGCTTTATGTCTTCATTGATTTATTTTGTTTCACATCTTGACAATTCGACGATGACGTAGAGAACAATTAAAATGATCAACCGCATTTCATTTGTAAGTGGCACCTCATTTCGAACTTTTACGATGAAGTATTATTTTATTTTTCTTGTGATGTCATCTCGAGTTTAAAGAAAATAAAGTGCAGAATGCATATCCCAGATCTCGCCCGTGCCCGACACCTCCATCAACGCCCGGTGAAAAATTAGCCTAGCGATTTGTTTTGGTCCAACTTCCGCCTCCGCTCTGCGAGTGGAGACGCGCCCAGGTGAAATAAATCAGCGTCCTCATCAAGCGTGTCCGGGGGGATTTACAAAATGGTTGGCCCCCGTTATAGCATACGGTATAGACGGTAGAACGGCCATTAAACATGCCTGATTTCCCAGTAGACAGAGATGGTCGCAGCAAACCCGGTGCCTAAGTGGATTATTATAATGTCTATTCACCTGATTTCGTCAGTATTCAAAAAATTAGCTCTCGCAGCCCGCCTCAACACGCAGTTGTTTTGGGTGCAACGTTAAAAAAAGAGCCTCATTCGGAAAACAGTTTCTCCTTTAAAGGAACGATTAGGTTTTACTGTTGACGATTTAGCCGTACCGTTGTTTCCGCCGTATCATCCGCGGATGATGTCCACCGGTCTGGAGGTGCGCCGGTCATTGGTCGGAACTTGGCGCCTGGCATCACTTAGACTAGGGAACATTACACATTTGGCTTCATTGAAATGCCATTTTGTTTTGGTTATTCACAGGCGCGTGTTTGGAATTTACATTTGAAATCTTTCCTCGTTAGGCCACCAAAAACATTATTTCATTTCATGGAATAAAAGGTGAAATGTTCCTTGTGTAAAGTGGCTTCATCCCCCTATACACGGTCCGGATATACTTTTTTTAAAAAACAACTGTACTTCATGTAGGGAGTAGCACTTCAAGAGATTCCGTTTTTCTAAACGCTTCAGCAATGAACAAATTTCAGAGGTTTCGAGTGGCGTAATTGCAAGCGTGCTCGCCTTCAATGTCCATATCGTGGTTTCGATTCCGGCCAACACCTTCGGAATATTTCGGGCGAGAGCAATGTCTTCGTACACCTTCTTTCGGAATGGAAGTAAATCGTGATCCGTGCCTTAGGCAAAATTACCAGGTCGCCCCCTGGTTATTTAATGGCGAACACCATTGCTGGTTGACCTCTTTAACAAACATCATTTTTTAGGGTGAAACTTTCACCAGTACCCCGGATCGACTAAACGAGAGCCCGCGAGCGGAATCGAACCCTGGATGATTTTAAAATAATATTCTTTCTTGGAAAGTAATCTTAAATTAATACACAATTTATGGAAGGCGTCTTAAAAACTTGACCAATTTAAGGCCTGACTTTAACGATTGATCGCTTTCTCGTGTGACTACATGGAACCGTCATTTTGGCTAGACCTAACTCGTTAGAATCGGGCGCAGATTTTTTTAAAATCACATGAAGCAAAATGGCAGACCCGTGGAGACCTTAAAGCAACTGTAGTGTCGCGTGACCAGTGAAAATAGAATGCCGCGCGGTATCTAGCCCGTCACCTACATCTCTTTGGATTTCTCTCTTTTCTCTCCCCCTGATCGATATTAGTCGCAAGAACCTGCGCTCGCATTTTTATCGCGACACTGTATTATTATTGTTATTATCGGAGAGGTTGGTTAATATTTAATGCGGGGTTTGAAGTTGCGCCTCGCCGCATGATTGGCTGTCCTCGCCATGTCCGTCCTGCATTTATACACGTGCATGCATATTCTGTATACTGTACATACATGTACAAGGTACACGTATATACTGAATAGTTGGCTCCGTCACTGGTCGTCGGTCGCTATTTTCGGCTCAAATGACACGTAGTACGTGATGCGGCTTGAGTGTGTGGTGACCCTGGCTTACTGGTCACGTGGGGTTGAGTTTCTGGGGAGACGGGGAAATCTTTAAGACGTTTTGGACAACGAACTGGAAGGCCTATTAGCACCGGAAGATTCTGTAAAACGTATGACTGATTGATTCCCGTCATTCTTGTACAAGGGCGCTATTTTATGATATTACATATTATTATGTAGGCGCTATACTATTAAAGCTATTTTAGTGGGTACCTCATGAGGAAGTAAAAACGCAATGCCAGAAGTCATTGTTTTGGCTGACTGATATAGAGGAATAGGGCTCCTGTACGTATTAGCCCTGCTTTTCTCTTTCATTGTTTTTTTTTTAATTCACTGAAGTGACGGGTCACAACAGGAAGATTCTGTACCCCTCTCGGTGCTTAGGCACTATGTGAGAGGCACATTTTCACCAGTACCCCGAGCCAAAGCCCGCGCCGGGAATAGAACCCGAGATCGCCGAACCACAGTCCGTCATTGTTGACGCCCCTATCTTCCATCTCGTGTCTCAAGATAAGGCCAACTTATCATTTCTATACGCTTTAACCGCAAACAGCGTATATTTCGTCATATGGCTGATGACAGTCGGCTATTCATTTCCGCTAGAGGTGTCAATGTGTGTTATTATTGATATATGTTATTTGATCTCAATATAAAAACCTGATTCTCTGGAACGTCACCAGAAGACATATGTCGTGCACAGAGGAGATAACCTTTGTCGCAAGACTGAGCTTCGATCGTCCCGTTATTTCACTTATTTCTCATCTGAATTTGCTCTGGGCATAATATAGTTGATAACTCGTAAGAATAATTTCAGTAAGAATGGTTAATCTAAAAAATCGTTAAACAAGAAGAATTAAAAAGAAATTACACGTATACAGGCGATTTGATTGATTGTTGAAATTGTTTCTTATTATTAATTATTAATAAATAATGTATTCACTTTTTGAAGCCGAGCCAAATGGTAGTTTTGTGTGGAGTAAGTTGTTTTGCATATTTTACCATTTTTATTTTTCTCATTCTGTGTCTGCATCGATTTGTCTACATCGATCGATAAATCGTCGAATTGGTTTTGCGCAATATTTGTTTATTAAGACTGCTCCTAATGACAGCAAAGCGAAATAAGATTGCTTGGTAATTCGCTGGTTCGAGTAATATTTGCACGAATGACCCAAATCCACGAACTAAGAAGAAATAGATGATGATTTTTAATTTATATTTCCTGAACTAATATGAAAATAACTCAATTGGAAAAAAGCTATTTAAAGATATTTTTAGTTGGCTTTCTGCAAAATTGAATGACACCATGGCAATTTTATAGCTTTTGTGTGCTTTTGATCAATGACTAATATTGAATGGTGATTAAAAAATAAAATAAAACGATAAACAATTAGCACAAATCAATATTTAATTAAAGGCCACAGGTGGTGATAGGCATGGTTAATTCTTGAAAATTGGCATAGGAGAATTCAGTTGCCACAAAAATACCAATCCTTTCTGTTTATGATTTAACCATTTGGTTGCCCCAATACGATTGATCAACAATGTAGCGATAGAAGCGCGGGGCACGTTCAGATTAGAAAAAAATTTTGTACAGAATCAGAAATCGTTGTTTGCACACGAGTCGACCAAAACCAGATACGTTCTTTTGTTTGTGTGACACGTGATACGTCATATCCAGTATACAGAGAATATCACCGTGGCCTCAATTGATGAGCGCTGGATGATGCCAAGTTTCCAAATAAAATATCTGAACCCGCCCCGCACGAAATATGAAATGATATTGCGATATGGTGAACAGTGAAAATAAAAAGAAATTTGACTTACTTATAAGCAGGAAAAAGCGAAAGAGGACCGTGTGGGTTTTGCGCATAACTCGTTCCAGGCCATATACCCGACACACCGAATGGCTAGTGGACGGGGGTCAAGGGGAGGTCAAAAGGGGGAGGGTCTAGGTGGGAGGAGGAGGGTTTTATTTGAAGAAAAGGTGTAGTCTCGGTTAGAGTGATGGTGGTTGTGAAAACTGTATTTGTTCTGTTTGAAAGTGGCCACGAGTCTCTCGTTAAGATATATTCCTTGAGTTGGTGGTGGGAAACGAGTTGCGGAACCGGAAGTGCGAAACAGGAAGTCACCGGGTGTCTAGTTGCCGAACTAGGATTGAGTATCGAATTTCATTCGATGGCAGTTATTTATATGTATATATATCCAATGCCGAAAACACTCGAGAGGGTGGGAAAAAACACAATCTCTTATTTCATCATCAGGGCAAGTTGAGTTGGGCACTTAGATATTGAGTGGATCGATTCAAAAATCGAGTGTCTTTTTTGTGTTCGTCGTTTTTGTTGCGTGGGTGGAAAAAAATAATATGAGTAACAAACCACCACCAATAACAAAGAACAGCGGGCAGTTATCGTAACAAGTAACGGATTGTGTGATCCGTTATATAGAATTGAACGTTTGTCTCCGAGTGTGGATGCAGGCAAGAGATAATCGTTGAGTCTGGAGTGTTGTTTCCGGGTGGGCAAGATTGTTTCTGTCAGGATTTCTTGGGCTGACACGATCTCCTTTAATTTGCGTAATAAAGTAGTAAAACGGGATAGGACCAATCGTAACCGCGTAGACGTCGTGTTCTCGTAAGCCTCCTTCGGGCCTAAACGGTTTCGCAGTTCATCGGATCGTTCTACCTTCTTTTCGATTTCAACCGGATGTGGCTTAATCCTTGGCTGCGTTCCTCGCAGGAATCTTCGGTCGGAGATGGCGACAATATTGGCGCTCTCGATGAGTTGTTGACTGTTTTGGCCCACTACTCTAGGTTCCCCGATTTGAAATCGATTTGGCGGCCGAATTTGACGCAACACAAATCTCTTTGATTTATTAACCCGTCCCCCCTATCGTCAGTTACGTCATCGTATTGTTCCCGACAGGCACACGGACATATCCCCCATTAACAAAAAAAAATCACCCCCGCTTTTATTGTCGTCGAATGTTTGTGTTTTTGGTGCTGGTCAATTCCTTCACGTTGCTGCTGGTAGTTCTTAATCTTGGGTCTAAATATTCGTCTGCTCTCTCCCGATTGTTTGACCCGTTGACCCCTATCACTGCCGCTAGCCTTCCTTATTTTTTTGTCTGTGATGTCGATGCAGTAGAACGAGCAGCGACGAACTATCCCTGTTGGTCACTATTTGACAGAGTTGTGCATTTTTCATAGTATTTTTCTGGTGGGGTTCGACCAGTGGTGCGTAGGGAAAATCACCAGATTGTCCACGGTTAGAATCTCGCGTAGGTGTGGAAGAGACCCCCCCGCCGCAACACAACACTCTTTCTCCGAATAGAATAGAACAACAACAATCCGGCAATCGTCCGTTCTCTGCGCACTTATCCACACTTAATCACACGCTAACAGTCACCCAAATGTCACTCCCCAAAAAACGTACCAAAAAGAGTCCAGAAAAACCGCGTTCACCCGGAAACCAATTTCTGGATATCGAGGAATCCTGGTGGAAATGTTTCTGCCCAAAATTCCTGCACACTGGCTGTTCCCGTTGAAATTTTGATGACTGGGGGTTTGTTATCTTAATTGGCTAACCGGGAGACGTTTAACACGAGATTCGGTCGAATGTAAAAACGATGACTGCTGAATCGAACGTAATTTTCCAGCGTTGATGATTCCTCTTCCAGTTCGTCTTTGGGTTTCCGCTCTTGGCGTGTGTTGGAGGGTTTTTGAGACGTAGCTCGGGCCGTTTTCTACAGACGCAGCAGCGAATGCAGCGCAAAAAAGAACACCAGCAATGATGACGTCATCGTCTCGCTCCTATCGGCGACGTCGTTTTTAATAGCGTTGGCGCTGCCCAGGGCGTTTAGGCGGGTGTGGCCGAGGTGGAGGTGGCGGTGACGGTTCCTCCAGCACTATTCCTGTCGAACTTCCTCTCTCTGTCTCGCAATATCTGTTGTTTACGACGACGGTGGTCTGTTCGCTATCTGGACGTTAGTGGAGCTCCTTTGCAGCAATGTCTCGCTCTCTCTCTCTCGCGATATTAGACCGATGTGCTGGCACGTTGAAATATCCCGACGTGCACTCGGGTTCCGTTTCTCGATATTCTGGGACAGTGTTTCGGTTTTAAATAATAGAATTCCACGTTTGAAGTGATCGCGTTTTCGGTGTTTTAGCGTCAAGGTATATAAAAATGTTGTACTGCGTTTTTCGTGTGGACGCTGTCGAGAATCTGTTTCTGCGTTTTTCCTGCTGTTCTGCGTCTCTCGCTCTTTCTGCCTTTGCAGGGATGTTGGAACTGGCACTCGCGTTCTGGAACGGCTCAGTTGGTGTGCGTGTGTATGTGAATGTGGGGGGTAGGGGGTGGCGGAGGAGGGGAGAGAGAGCGCTCTCTTTGGTGTCGATCGTGCTGCCGCCCGTGCCGTCCTCGCGCGAAACGAGCGCACGCGCGGAGGGGTTCCGGCAATTTGCTGGAGATTCAGTTGTCCGGCTTCAGCTTCGAGCGTCGCAGAATCTTGTTATCTACCTGTATCACCATTGCCTTAAGTTGCGAAACAAACCAGACGTCAAACTTATTAAAATGACTAAAATAGTGCCGAAGCACGCCGAATCGGATGTCGTTTAATAATCTTCAAATTTTATTTTCGGTGACTATGACGGAGTGTAGCGTTGGTCAACGAGAAATTATTTTCAAATATCCACCATTTTCTGTAACTGTCGGATTACACTGCTATATCTATCTAGCTTTCATTGTCCTGAGCTCGACATCGTCCTTATTTATTTTTTAATTCACTGAAGTGACTGGAAGATCCTGTACCCCTCTCGGTGCTTAGGCACTATGTGAGAGGCACATTTTCACCAGTACCCCGAGCCAAAGCCCGCGCCGGGAATCGAACCCGGGACCGCCGAACCACAGTCCGTCGCTTAACCAACTGCGCTACGACGGGTCGTACAAAAATTCAAATGACGTTGACTCAGTGACGTAGACCAGTAAGTAAGAATAATTGTGGGTCAAGGAATCGAAAATGAACAAACAAACATACTCATAATTAATTTAACACTGTTAACGCTTTTTAATGTATTTATTTACGAAAATATTGTTTAATATATGTTGTAATAATGGTGTGAATAATTTTTTTTTAAGCCTCATTTATAATTGAACTATTTTTCCGAAACTAAATATTTAGTGATTGTCAAAACCAATTATTTTGCTCAAAGTGGTCTTCGGAAGTTTTTGCAACTTATTCATTAGGTTCTTATTGCTGTGCTCGTTGATCTTTCAGACTAGACGAAAAAGCTGTCATGATTTTCTTGCTCCTTGCGCTTGGATGGCGGGCAAACGGGCAGCAGCTAGTTGCGCTGTGTGATTGCCAACTCAAATTTTTTCCAGGGGCAACGACAATGAAAGCATGGGTGATTCGTCTTGTTTGTTTTGCGGAGTTGCGGATTTGCAGATTGAAATTGAATAATATTTTTTATAAAAATAATTAAAATTAACTTTATAAAAATGTCATTGGCAAGATTTTTTTCCAAATTAGTTTGCTTTCCAAGATTGAACGTTTCATCTATATATATAAAAATGAATGTATGTATGGGTGTGTGTCTTTATAGACTCGAAAACTACTGGACCGATTTCGA
>JAQGBY010008845.1:0-10216 GCA_034698785.1 Mycogona germanica
CAAATCAGCCAATGATAGGGCGACGAACATTTTTTTTCGCTGGCGGAGTTTGTCGAGAAACCCTACCCAGGGCATACTCTTCTTCCATATCGCGTTGGTGCGGTGCGCTACGGCAGCGTTTGGCCAGCAAAACCTGTGGCCCGACTTGACTATCGCGAAACGCGAAAGGGCAGAACCGAAATGAGACACGCGACCGGCGGAGAAAAGTTTTTACATTGGGTCAGCGTGACATTGGCAGGGTGGTCCTATTGGGCTATCCAAGTAGCCCAATGTAGGGTCAAGGCAGGAGTGACGCCAATCAACAGCGTGCATTTGCCGCCGTCTGCTTGGTTGACGGTGGCCCCACCTAGTGACCAAAACTTTGGCCATTGACCACAGGGGGCGCACCTTTTAGAGGTGGCGATGTAAGCCCTGGATCGATAGCTGCTGCAATCGATTTTGATAGCAGCCATATTTTGGGTGAATTTGGTGAGTCGGATAAGGTTAGTCCTAATCTAACTAAATGTTAGATTAGGTAGGTCAAATTAGATACATTAAATAAGTTTCACTTTAGCAAATGTATATAGCGGTGAGTAAATCCGTGTCTCGGCAAAGGTGAGTTCCCAAATCTGACGCTTATCGTAGAGGTGTCGAGTAGTCGATAGCATGTTCTTCGCGTGGCCCGTGATCGCGGTTTCGATTCCGACCGACACCTTTGGAATTTTTTGGTCGAGAGAAATTCCTTCAAACGCTTTCTTTCAGACTAGAAGTAAAATCATGACCCGTACCTGTACGATATCGGGACTAGATCCCTTTCCTAGTCGGCCTAGGTTAGGACAAAATTGCCAGGTCACCTACCTGGGAGAGAGGTTTAAGATGTTCAATCAACGGTGAACCTCCTTATTTTAATTAGCAAATGGCGTTTATCGTAACTGACTTCCTGTGCGTGACAGCGACCATTTCAATAAGACTAAAATCTGAGAAACAGTTAGCTACTGTGAGCGCACTTGATAAATTTCACTTGTATTCAATAATAGAGATTTGAGGTGAATGCGACTAGAGATCGCGTGGTCGAATGACTTAGAACGTTAAACGCACCCCTCTCCAGCATAATTAAAAAACTTTAGCGTCTCGGGTTATTTGCCGATTGCTGTGAAATGTTTTTTCATGACTATACCTAACGTATCGCACGGCTCGTTCTTCCAGCCGCAGAAGTCCAGCGCGGTGAGTAGCACGGCGTGGTCGTGCCGGTGTCCACTACCGGAAGTGGCCGTCTGCTGGAGCCGGCTGGATGAAGCGGAGGTGCCGGATCCGGCCAAGTTGGTGGCTTTCGGGTCATCCAGCAGATCGGCCTGCCAGCGGCAGAACCCGTCCAGCAACTTGCGGGCGTCGTGGCCAGCGTGGTCGAGGCCTGCCTGTCCGGCATCCGGCAGCGGAGGCGCGAAAAAACAAAAATGGCGGATGACAGGAATAGAAACAAACAAAACGTTGAATAAAATGGTCGGCAGGCTGTCGAAATAGATTGGATCAGGAAACAATATTTTGCAATTCATTTTCATAAAGACAACAACGAATGCAGTTGTTTAAAAAATTGTATTGTGATCGATATGAAACGAAAGCCAATTTTGAAAATATAGCATGATTTAAGAATACTGAAGTCCAAAATGTAAACCCACCGCACCTGTTCGTGTTCAAGAAGAAGCAGGGCGACCAGCACAAGGCGAATGGGACGTCCGAGCAAGCCATCCTGATACAGAGCCGATACCTTTTTTTTGGCAAGCAGAAATACATTTACAGGAATTTGGGAAAGTTTAATATTACTCGACGATCGAATTTAATATTGTACTTAATTTGTGCAGTATTTTGTCACTGAGTCAATTGAGTCTATCATTAATCTTTCTAATACAAAGTTGGTCTTTCTTGTCTTGGGTTCGAGAGCGCTTGAAAAAAAACCATTGAAACTTATTTCAGGTATTTATGTTGTGCCCAACATGAGATATGAATTTAATAGCGCAGCGCCATGAAATTTAGACAGGATGCAATACCACCGCACATTACTCTGTATCTCAAGGTCATTACGTTTGTGAGTGTTCATAAGACATTAATTTAATAAACACAAATATCTGTCTAGAAAGAGTTGTCGGTATTTTATATCTATATAATGGATTACTGACTGAATGCTGGATGCAAACCAGGAGAAAACGGCAAAAAAATTATTTATTAAACCTCGAAAGTTTTAAATTTAGTTTACGAAAATTACAGATTGTTGTCAATTAGATAACTGCAAAAAAACTGTATGAATATATGTACGTTACATGAACAAGCTTATATATTCATACAGTTTTTTTATGTCGTTCTATCTAATTGCCAACAATCTATAATTTTCGTAAACTAAATTGAAAACTTTCGAGTGTAATGGTTTAATAAATAATTTTTTTTTGCAGTTTTCTACTGGTTTGCATCCAGCATTCAGTCTTCCATTATACAAAATATCACAGTCTATGGACGCCCGGACGAGTTACCAATGTGAGCATGCCACATGGTACACGGGTAAATAATGTACACTTTAAATATAATATTTGAAAAAAAAAACGAATTTCAACAATTTAATTAAATATTCATGTGATAGTTATTCATGTAACAGGTTGAAAATTAATTTTATTTATTTATTTTGGAAGAAATGAAAAAAATTTGATTCCTAACTATTTCTATGAAAAAATTGCAGTCCAATCTTTGATGCCATACATGAATCTCACCATGTTGAACAGGGTCAGGGCCAGAGTCGTTGCCGCTGCTGTGCCGTGTCTCCGGATCACGTGCCGGTCCAGAGCCACCAGCAGCTCAACCGTCTTGACTCCCTCCGACTCCGGCGTCACACTGCGCCGTAGCCGTTTCCTTCGTCGTCCATCCGGTACTTTTGCCTGCTGTCCTTCTCCCTGATCCGGCATCCGACGTGACAACGTTAGTCCCGGCATCCGCCGCCTTCCGGCAGACGTCTTCGTGCGTGGCTTCCGGTAGAGCCGTTGCTGCCTCAATCCAGTGGCGCCGTCTAGCACGGACTCCAGGAAGTAGTCGTTGTCCGACGTTCGGATGAAACCGTTCTGTCGCCAAAAAAATCCGAAATAGTAGATATGAAGCCGATAGTAGTAATAACAAAACAATTTCTTTATTGTTTGACCAGAAGATCTCTCCAGGTTTGTAAACGTTATTGACGATCTTTTTGCCGATACTCAATTGCAGTCCATTAATTATATAATTTCTTTGTTAATAAATATATTTTATTAAAATTTAAAAATATATTGAAATAACATGTTTTTTTAATGAATTGAAGTGAATTATTACATTAATACATTAATCTTCTGGATTACACCAGGAGTTTCTGTACCACTCTTGGTGCTTCGGCACTATGTGATGGGGCATTTTCAATTTGTTGTTTATTGAAAGTAAGATTTTCAAATAAAGATTTTTTAAGATTTTCGGTGTCCCCTTTTTTAAAAAAGAAAAACCAAAAGAGACGGAAGAAGAAAAGCAATCAATCGACCACTCACCATTTCCGATTGGTCACACTGGGTTAGCGCCACCACGGATTGATGACGCGATCCGCCCAGCCGCCCAATCAGATATCGGCATGATGAAGCGTTTCCGATGACGTTCTCGGCCAGTCGCAGTCGGCCGCCGTCGGCGCTGCTGCGGTACAGTCCAAAAGAGGGCGCCAGCAGCGGCTCATTATTGCGCACGCGCAAATCAAAGCGCCGACCGTAGGCATGGAATCGGAAATCAAGTTGCTGCTGGCGGTTCACTTCCGGTTCCGACGAGCGTCGCTTCCGGTTGCTCCGTTTCAGGGTGGAGTGGGAAACTTCCCGTAATGTTACCGACTGCCATTCTGTGAACACATGATGACGTCACTTTCGAGATTAACAACTAATCCAAAAAGCAATCTTGCCATTTCAAAAAGTGTAAAATTAAAACACTGCTGAAAATGAAATTTAATAATGAAGACATATTTGACATGAAATACCGAGAATTATTTGACATTGAAAGACCTCCTTTTTACCAATGCATTGCCCACAATTTCAAGCAATTGTTAACCAGTAATTTTGTCAAATTTTTATCTCGGGGTCTGGGGTCAAAAAATGTTTTCAATTTGTGTCTTATTTTTGCAGTCAAACTCTTGAAACGTGTTATCTGAAGAAATGGAAACCCGTTTAAAATGTGACGAGATACAATTTATCTGAGCCAATTCTCAGACTTGTCTCACCTTCATTACGGTAGTCCACCCAATCGTTGGTCCAGGCAAAGTTGCCGTCACCGTCGTCCAGGTGGCGTTGGGAATGTCGTAACAGCTGAAGAACATCCTGAAATTCAAGAATACGTTTGTTCTAAATGTAGTGTCGTTAAACCGGGCAACCAGAATTTCGCGCACTTATGGTGAACCATTACGGACACTGTTAATGATGGTAGAGAATGTGACAACTTGTCACTGTCATCAGGGTTTCCATCACATTGGACATTTGAGCGCCGCCTAGCGGCGGTCGGTACAATTAGTTTTGCGGACTCATTTCAAAATGAGTGACGGTGCTCATGTAGCTAAAAAAAAATATTTGTTAAGGGTGACAGTGATTTAACTCATCAAAACCCTTCCAGAAGGCGACCTGGATATTTTTGCCTAACCTCGGCTGTCCTAGGAAAGGGGTCTCTTTTACTTCTATTCCGAAATAAGGCGCGTTAAGGAATTTCTCTCGCCTGAAAAATTCCGAAGATGTCGGCCGGAATCGAAACCGCGATCATGGGCTATGAGGCGAACGCGCTACCTCTTCGACCACTCGACACCTCTCTCATGTCACCAGCGGAACTTAAGATTTCTCTGAAAGATGTGGGCTGCTTCAATGTCGGGTCCCACGTGAGAGAAAAGAACGGCGCGCGGAGCGCCCTCTTTCAACAAACTGAGACGCCACGACATGAACTTCACGGCATTTCAACTGCTGCCAAACGGACCGCCTGGCCCCAGGTTCATCCCTCGCACTCCCACACGCCCTCCTCCTGATGTCCCCCGATGTCCCCCGATGTCCCCCTGTGTCCCCGCTAACCCTTCTCCTGTGACGAGGCGCGCGCGCAATCTTTATGTCTTTCTGTCTCTCAACACACGAGCCGAGTTAATGACCTTTCACTATCGAGGCAGACTGCTGGGATGGGTGGTGGTGGTGGTGGTGGTGGTGGACGGGCGGAATCACTTTAATGGGGCCAAAATAGTTCCTTCGGTGACGAGGACAGACGCACCAAACGAACTGAGACGCTTAGGAAGCAGCACTGGCGGTTCAAGACGCTCCCGGGTTCGATTCCCGGCGCGGATCACATTATTTCTGTAAGGACTATGTAGCGTTAATTTTCACAACCACACCTAGGGTTGTGTGGTCTCTTTTTCTGAAGTAATGTGTAATTGTGAGTTTACCCATGATGCAAAAAAGCATTAATGAGTGAGTTATTGTCAAAACATAAAGGCGCCGATTTATTTTAATATCGAAACGCACCCTGCAACTTGAATGCAACGATGTAAAGTTCTTGGAATGCCTGATAAATCTCAATTGTCATTAGAATTTCTCCACTGAAAATTCTTTCACCCAAATTTGTTATTTTTTTAAGCAGTTTTGGCGCATAAAATTCTAAATCAGAATTTGTCCAACACAAAAACTATTCAATTATTGAAGGCAAGTTTCTATAAAAATCGCTTCGCGTACTTTCACTTATTTTTCTCTAGCTAGTTTTCGCAAATTGTTCGCAGTAAATTGATTTAAGGGAAATGTTTTAATAAAATCGCTCTTCACGTTAATTAAACTGCACTTTTTATTATCAAGCGTTTTAATAGGACATTTTTGGTGCATAAAGTTATGACTTATGGATCTTACACAAAAACTGCAAAAACCATGCAAGTTTAAATTTTTTGCACTTCTGGTGATTTCAATATTCGAAAATTAAATACACTTTAGCTGCATCAAATAAACAGTTTCTATGTAACTTTATACAGAAATCTATACAGGTGATATGTACTCGAAGCGCACATATTTTATACTTCCTTTAAACGTTTTGCCTCTAGGTTTTTGTTATCTGAACGCGCCCGAAGTCGCGCATCATGCATCCGCTATCGACTAAAAGTTAATTGCCGGTAGTTTGTCGGTTTTCTATTCACTCTCTCCAATTACCTATTTAGCTCGACGTGACTGGTTTGAAGAAAAAAAAAATCATCTTCAGACGCCACAACCAGCTTAATCCAGAGAAATAGATCGTCCAAGGGTATTTTAATGGCTGTATTTATTTTTAAAAGGTGCCTGCTTTAAATAGCTTTGGAACCAGGGGTGGGAAATAAGATGAACCGGAGTGATGAAGGAATGTTGCCCAGCCTAAATTGGGATGGAGGTGGGGTAGGACGAGCGCAATAAAAATGATTGATATTTTTTTAGTCGTAAATTCCGATGAACACGCAAATCGCCAGCCATAAACCAGCCCTAATTGTCACTTTGTTGACAGATTTGTGCTGGAAAAGCGTCGGTTAAACGGTATCGATTACGAATCGATCATCTCTGTAATTGCCAGCGATTAGTAGAACTGTCATTTAAACAATTTGGGGTGAGTGCGTCATTTCAGTACATTTTTTGTCTGAGGGATTTCTCTGTGAAAATAAATCTTCCATCTCCTGCAGGAATGTACAGGTCATGGGTCATCGTGAGGTACATGTAATGTGCAGATGACATACGAAATGGTCCGTCCTGTTTGAGTTGTGAACTGTATCCCCCAAACAATATGACATGTCCATGGAGCAAAACGTTAAATGATTGAAAATGTAATCCTCTTTTTGGGGTTGCACATTAACAATTGTGCCAGGTGGTCGTCTGGCAAAAGTTTTAACAGGTATGGAGAGATGATAACATATCGCGTGAAGCGCAATTTTATTTTTAAAAACGTTAATTAAGCGATGTCTGACTAAAAACAAAAATATTAAAAAGGGTAACGAATTTCAGTGAAGACAAAGTGACCCGCCCCCTGCGACAGTCTAATGTTAGAAGCAGGGGGTAGACCCACCCTGACTCCCATGACAACGACGAACCTGGTATTTGGGGTGCTCTTTAATAGATAAGTGACGTAATTGTGTAAGAGGAGTCCCAAACTGTGTCGCTAGTCTAATTACTCGGGTATTTTTTAATCTCCTATTTTGTTTAGGAAATTGAGAAGGTGCAGAAAATAAAATTAATGCCGATCATACCGAAAACAACGTCCAATTAAAACTGGTACGAGATAACTGCATTTCCACAAAGAGATGACCAGTGTCGCGAACCCAGCACGCCATCTGCGTCTGTTTTGCTCCTGGTCGAGAACAACAACTGTCCACTGATCAGCAAGTAATTGACGCCATTTTTTTTCTTGAGAGGGTCGGCTGTTTTCTCGAAGGAGAGTGGGATCTTGTTTATGATGAACCCCTTCTTACTGAGGAAACACTACACAATCGTGGCGCCTGAAGAGACCCCCCACAACTCTGGAGCGGAATTTGTCCCCGCTGCAGAGAAATGTATATACAAAGACCATCTTGCACTAAAACAAAATCCGTCCCAAGACGGCGGTCGTCTTCTAGTTGATGGGATGGGACAGGAAAGTTCCAAATGCACTCGTACATGATGTTTATCTTAATGTTTGCCGCTTATCCCTCCAGACAACAGATCCCTTCTACACGTTCATCTCAACCCTTCAAAATAATTGTCTTAAGTTTTAAACACGTATGTGCTCGTGAGGGGGGTCTTGTCACCAGTAACTCTCCCACCCCCTAACTTTTGTTTAGCTATTTCTCCAAATAATTCTGACCTTTTGGCTTTGAACGAGTTGTTTTTGTTTTCATTCGTTGTGTTCTAATTCGTTGTGCGATTCACTTGTGAAGTGAGTCACTTGGATGGCCATGTTGCAGAGGGGACGGATCTCAAGGTTTAATTAGTCGAAATCGGTGAAAGCACCCAATCTACAAGCTACAATTTTTCCACATGCACCATTCGGACACCACATGCTCATATTCGTAACTCGCCCCGGCGCCCATGAACTACGTGAAATGTTTGCTTATCGCAGATCTCATGAACGCAACAATGTAAATTCTTGGAATAAATAAGTTGCGCTGATCTTGAAATTTTCGGCACTACATCGAGTGTTACGCCGTTGGTGAGCTCTATACAGAGAAGACCAAATTTGTCTTATCGTATTGGACATCTCATAAACGCATCATCATCGAGACCAGAACAACGTTGCGTAAAAGTAACAATTTGCGGCACTACTTTCACAATTGCTTCTTGGATTTGTTTCCTGGAGGTGTAAGTTTTTTTAAATTTCCACTGTGCCTGTGCCTACCTTGGCTTGAATATCTTCGAGCACTGACTTCTCAAGAGCTCACATAGAAATGTAGAAACGAAGAATAAAATCTACTTCAAAAATATTGCCAGATGACTACTCTGTAGGAGGCCTGCTGACCGGTGCTGGTAGAGCAGTTCACTCCATTTGACCAAGTCGATTTCCTTTTTGGAACACATCCAAGCACGAAACAAGAGATAAGGCAGACAGAAAACCGGCTGAGGACTAATCGAAACCAATCGAGCAGAACTGCAATTAGCAGTTTATTGGCGGTCAGCATCTCAGAAGTCAGATACAGGTTCATTGGAAACCGAATGCCCAGTGGTAATAGAATGTTTCCAACTCGATTTTCTCCTTCTAAGAGAAACGAAGCAAACTACGAATGAAGACAACATGAATATTATTCAGTTTTCTTTCAAATATGTTGCAAATTTATAATTTATGCTCACATGTGTAGCTCGTTTCGGAGTCCATATACTATGTGGTATACAATCGTTCAATAAAATGAACACAACAACATATAGACATTAAATAAGTTGAAAAGATCTTAGAATTTGCGTTACACCGTCAATTGGTGAGCTCCCGAATCACAGACAGGAAATTACGAACAAATTCCAACTAGTTGGTGATGTCCAATAGTCCACCGACAGGAATCATCAAACTTGTTTTATAGTAGTAGATATCTCATGAACACAACGATATAATAACCTGAAATAAGTTACAATGCCTTAGAATTTGTGAAACTATATTCAGTGTCAATTTCATGGCGCTTCGTTTCGCCATTGGTGAGCTGTCGAATCAAAGACAGGAAATACTTTTCTGGGTTTTTTTAATATTCAGCGTCAACAAAAGAAGTTACATGTCATCAATAATGACATCCAAGAAACACATTATGACGCGAAAGTTTCTGGGACCCTCTCGTCAGAACTGACATATGTGAGGACCCCTCAAGTTTGTAATCGCAAAAAAGAAAAATTTGGCTCACACCAGGAGCAAGAAGATAAGCTAGAGATTGGTTGTATATGGAGTTAAATTTTTTAGGATGCTATAACATTCAAACTTCTGAATTCGTTCAAGCATAAGCATGGAACATTGTGAAAAAGAAGAAAAACAGTACATGGATTAAAGTACGAATCTACGGTCCAAATTACAACCAATGCAAACTGATCCATGTATTAAGAAAACAAAAGAAATATTTTGGTTATCCAAAAGTTATCTATATTTTGGTTATTTTATATTTGGTTATCCTACCTATACTTGTATTTCATGAAACCCTACTGCGCCCAGTCTCGAGTGTAATTTTCTGAAACTCAGGCACGACATTTGTCCTCACTGAGAGGAAGAAGAGTTTGACGTGATATTTGACATCACTGGTGAAAAAGAAGGGAGCCAGTTCACGAAACAATAAAAAGTGACTGGTCTTTCGAGACTGCAGAGTGATTTGCAACAGCAACAACGTCTGAAAGCCCTTAAACAGAAGCCATTACTCATTGGCACGCCGAGTGACAACTGACAATTACGTACGACATTGGTGCTCCCGCTTCACTGCTGGGATGCCAGATGGGTACTAGATACCAAGATGTGCTCATCCATATTTACGGCATCAAATGATGACAAATTTTATTTTAAAAATAATTTACACGATAAACGCGTAATGGTTAAATAATTGTTTATTTTTTAGTAAATTTATCTGTATTTGTCCTTTGTTTTTGACCTTTCCTCTTTCTTTCCTCTTTCTATAATAATATCTATATATATAAAAATGAATGTATGTGAGTATGTGAGTATGTTAGTATGTGAGTATGTGTAGTCGTTATAGACTCGAAAACTACTGGACCGATTTCGATGATTTTTTTTT
>JAQGBY010008846.1:0-10214 GCA_034698785.1 Mycogona germanica
TGTCCACTCCACCCATTGTATGATTGTAAGCCAGAACAATTTTGGGCTTTGACAGCAACTTTCCTCGAGACTGCACCTCCTGGACGGTGCAGTCATGGACGGTGGACAGGAGGTGGACGTCCTTGTCCCACCACTTGATGGCCAGCAGCTTGCCCCACTGGAAGGCCACCATCTCACCCTGCTTGAGTTTGGTTGTCTTCAGTCCAGGTGACAGGTCTTTCCTGTTGCTCTGGACTGTGCCTTAGGAGTATGTCCTCCATTTCAGAAGCAGATCAGACAAGTAGGGGCCATGTAATAATTGTCGGCTGTCAGGCAGTACTCCTTGTCCAGCAGCGGATCCAGCAGGGTCAGCACCACCTGGACAGTTTGTGGCTGGAAGCGGTACTTGTCACCGTGTGTCATGCCTTTCCCGGTGTAGATGATTGAGGTCCAGACATATCCGGTGCTAACCTCACACTCATGTACAGTTTGATTCCAAACTGGGCGCAGTGGCATGAACTGCTTTCAGCCAAGATTGCCCTTGTGCAAGAGCAGGCTCTTATCAATTGAGATTTCTCTTTCTGGAGTGTATGCTGACCTGAACTTCTCCAGCATATTTTTGTACACTGGCCAGATCTTGTGCAGCTTCCAGCAGGGGTGGGTCTTCTCATCCTGAGTGTAGGAACTTTGTGATCAGGTTGAACCGGTGCACTGACATGTAGCGCCGGAAGAAGGGGGTATCCACCAGTTCACTTGTGGACCAGTACATGGGGATGGTTGGCTTCTGGACCACCCCTGCTGGATGACAAGGGCCAGCCAGATCCAGAAGTCGTCCACCTCCTTGTCTGTCCAGCTTCGGAAGTGTGACCGTGGCGGTAGGACAGAGCTGGCCAACTTTTGGCCAGCATACTTGTTGGTTTCTTTCACTATTTCTTGCACCATTTCCACGTCCACAAACACTTTGAACAGGTCCAGGGGGTCCGATCCAGCATTGAAGGTATCCATAATGCTGGAGCTGGGACCAGGCACCCCCTGGAATGGAAATGGCAGCAATGGCAGGGAGCCAGCACCCACCAAACGCCACACACACAAAGTTGATATATCCACAGATCTGGGTGCACTGTCACTGTCCTGGTCATCATCAGAATCCGGCAATTCTGATGATGTTTCACTGCTGGTGGACTCATCCAGCTCATACCCAGCACTCCCGTCACTATCACCATCACTTTCACTTGAATCCGGCACAATTTTAGAGATTCCAGCACTGCTGGATGCTTGCACAACTTTGCTTTTATGAGAGACGCCATTTGCAAAAATCGCATTTTTGAAACATGCCCCGTGTCCCACATTTTTGTCTCCGGCAGCAAAAACTAGATGGTGCTATCGGTACTGCTAATGAGCACAGTTTTCTTTATCTACATTTTTTGCTCTATCTAATCATGTGCCTTACATTTCTCTGTGCTGGGTAGATTTTTGCCACGCATTTTTTGAAAAGTGATGGCACGTAAACGCACCATGACCGTGGTATGTGGAATCACGTGGTCATGTATACGCGATGGTGGCGCTTAAAGGGTTAATAATTATCCCATCTCACTGAAATTTTTTTGCACGTGCTCTAATATGTCATCTATCATTATTTGAAATGTGAAAAAAGAATTCTGAAAAATAGCGCCACCTATGAGTTCTGAAGACAATCTTTATATATAAAAATTAATTTTTGTTTGTCGGGCTGTCTGTTTGTTTGTTTGTTTGCCCTTTATGCATTACTAAACCATTCATTCGATCACTATGAAATTTTGGGAATGTGTTGAGTACATACATACCTGAGATGGTATATGCCAAATTTTTTTCTCCTATGATCATCCGATCACTATCAAATGTTGTTGCCGCTACATTCCCGCAATCCCCTGAACACCCAAAACTGGACTTCCCTGCAAGGTGCATCCTTTCATGCATCACGGGAAAAAATCATGTGCTTGGATGTCGCGTGCGGGGGGCAAAGTCCATCGATACTGTGATGAATGAAAACAAAGTTGTGAAGTCGCGTTCATGTTGCAAAGTCCATCGCTACTTTGATGAATGAAAACAAAGTGGTAAATTTGTTTTACCAATAAGACATGAATTGATACTACAAGCAGCGCCTTAAAATAACCAAATCGACAATGAAATGTTTAAGAAAACAAGAACAAACACGGGATAGAGATGGGATGGGACGAGGGGAAAATACATAGTAAACTGCATTTTACAAGGGACTCTGCTTTTCGCCCATTTAAATAGAGACGGGATGAAACGGGAGGACGGGATGGGGTGTCAATACCCAAGAAGATTCAACCATCACAGCATTGTAATTCTGGCGTATTTTACCAAGAAAACTACTTAATGCACTGGCAAATGTTCGAGTGGTACGAGAAACGAAGAGAGCTAAAGTAACTATGGATTTTCCTTTCTTCTGAGATTTCATTTCTTCTTCCTATTTCCTTTCTTCTGCAAAGCACAACGGGTCAGCTAGTGTATCTTCTATATATATAAAAATGAAAAGATGTTTGCTTATTTGTAAGTATGTTCTTTATGCATTCCTAAACCATTCATCCGATCACTATGACATTTTTTGAATTTGTTCACTACGTACATTCCCAAGATGGTTTATGCCAAAATTTTCTCTCCTACAAACATCAGATCGCTATCGATCATCAGATCGCATCAACCACGATCCCCAAACCTGGACTTCGGGGCAAGGCTTCTAGGTGTGCTTCCTGCTCCCTCTGAGAAACCTTCAACCTTCTCTCTTTTGTTCTTATCTTTGACGTCAGTTCAGAACCCCCCTCCCTCACAGTTTTCATTTAACACCACCAGAGGACA
The DNA here is from genome assembly GCA_034698785.1 of Mycogona germanica. Taxonomy (NCBI): domain Eukaryota; kingdom Metazoa; phylum Arthropoda; class Diplopoda; order Chordeumatida; family Chordeumatidae; genus Mycogona; species Mycogona germanica. The sequence goes on from JAQGBY010008846.1 coordinate 2,839, forward strand.
TTTGCATGTGTCGCAGGAAAGTGGCAAAGCATGGGAAAGTGGCAAAGCATGGGAAAGTGGCAAAGCACGGGAAAGCACCAAAGCACAGGAAAGTGGCAAAGCACGGGAAAGCGGCAAAGCACGGGAAAGCAGGAAAGTGGGATAAAAAATTCCTGGGGAAAAGAGAAAATTGTGTGCACGAGGTAGTGTGACCAAGCCATTTAACCAGAAGCCACAGCAAGGCGTGGCCCGGGTCAGCTAGTGTTATGATAAAAACTCTTTCCAAACAAAAATATTCTTTGAAATGTATCGCGAAAGTGCTAAAAAAACGCGGAATTATTGTGAGCATGTCTACAATATGTCTAGTAATTAGAAATGATGGATTCAAGTGCAAAAGAAATGGACAAGCCAACGAAAAAGCCATTTGTGCTAAGCCTAGAACTGTGAGGTCTGAACATTGTACATTGTACTGAACGTTGTACGACTTGTCATAGCCCAGTTGGTTTAGCGTAGGTCGGGTGGGCTGTGTGCTCACAGCACACAGCCCACCTGACCGTAAGATACGTCCAGGCGACCGGGGGCTGTCCACACAAAACGGGGAGGAGCAGAGGGCATCACCCAGATGACCTCAACAGAGTTCCAGCAGGAACACGGCTAACACGAACTACCACCTCCGAGGTGGCCTTGGCCACCCACAGGCCACATAGAGATGGCGCAACCGATGGGCCGTGACTGCGACACTGCATGTGGAGGAAGAGGGCCCTGTGCATCAGGGCATCCAACGCAGGCCGGCAACGGGATGGAGGTCCTGGCCACCAGGTTACCAGCGGTGACAGGCCACCCAGCCCGAGCAAGGTGGCGGATGGCGTGGTGCTGCAGCAGGAGAAGATGGCGGAGGCAATAGCCGACCCACGGACCCCTCCTGGCCCTGAACCAAGGACAGGCCACCAATGACGGAGGCCAACAAAATGCTGAGGTGGCCACCGCACACCACGGCCACCGTGGCCACCAACATGTGAACGACGTGATGACAGGAGGCCCGCAGCAAGTACACAGTGTAACGGCACAGCCACGACGACCAGCGAACCCCGGGTGTGGCTGCAAACAGTGGCAGAGAACACCCAGCGCCACAGTGCAGCCACGCTGGTCACCACGGTGCAAACATGGTGCCGGAAGATGGCAACAACAGCCAGAAGGCAACGGCATAGCCATGACGACCACCAAGTCCCAGTCGAGGTGATAGGAGGTAGCAGCAACCCACCTGGTGCCACTGTCTGACCACGGCGACCACCAAGGCAAAGACGAGGTGGTGAGTGGTGGCGACGACAGCCAGCGATGGTCCAGTGCTGCGACGAGGCTACAGCGGCCACCAGATCCTCGATGTGGTGGCAGGAGGTGGCGATGACAGCCCAGCGCTGAGCAGACTCCTCATGAGCCCAGTTCCCGGTCGTGGTGACGAACAGCAATGCACGGGTGACCAGGCCACTGGAGAGCTGAGGAGGTGGCATATCGGCTCGTGGCGATGAGGTGGTGGCCAGGACTTGACCGACATTCCTGGTGCCAACCGGTCGGCCACAATAGCCAAACAAAGACAGGCACACGATGACACGATGATGGGAGGGGGTGGCAGCATCAAGCCAAGACACCCACTGGCTGCACCTCGAGGCAGATCCTGACGGCCTCGGGGAGCCAGCTGGCAGCTCGACGGCATGCTGATCACCAAACAAGTCCCGACGAGGTGGTGGCAGTCAGCAGATGGCCTGCTCCAACCCCCTGGCCGACAGGGAGGTGGACAGGCCGGCTATGACGATCCCGGGGTGAGCAGACCAACCACGACGCAACAGCGGAGGCAGGCGAGCAGCAGCCACCCTGTGGCCACCAGCACAGGCGAGGGTACCAGAATCATCCGGCGATGGGCCATGCTGGCTGCCACCCGAAGTGAGGAGCGACAGCATCAGGGAGCCAGCAGACCACACGACGACCTGGCTGCCAGCCGAGGCAGGAGACAACGGCCTCGGCAAGCCAGAGAACCTTCCGGTGACCAGGAGGAGCAGGACGGTTGATGGTGGTGACGACCTCCCAGGTGAACGGCGTGGAGGAGGAGGGCCAGGCTGGCCATCCCTGCTGGTGGAGGTGCTGGGAGTGGCGGCTCCACCAACCCCTTTTACCCTGGGCAGCCACGGAAGGGCAGCCCCGACTCGACATCAAAGCTGCCGAGGCTGGTGCCACCTGCTCAGCGTGGCCACCCAGTCCAAGGCACAGTCCTGCTCCTGTACGGCAAGAGCAGATGTGAGGCCGGTTGCGTGGCCCTGCTCCGCAGCCACAGGAACAAGCGGCGGCAAGAACGGTGCTACAAAAGTTCATGGGGCGGCGCAGACTCCAAACCACTGGAGCAGATGGCACAAAGGCAGCAGCGTGACACCACTTTGGCACGACGAGAGTAGGCGGCAGCGGCACAGAAGACGATGTGGAGGTGGTGACCCAACGGACCTCTGGCCCGACCGGGTCACACCGGATGTAGATGACGAGGGTGGCGCCACCACACCCACAGCCACACACTGCTCCGGCCCAACAGGGGCAGGCGGCAGTGGAGGGTGCCCCGGATGGCTCCACACCAGAGGAGCTGACAATCTCTGCAGAGGAGACGACGTAGGGACAATGACGTGGCCCTGCTCCTGTGCAACAGAAGCAAAGAAAGGTGGCGGAGGGAGCGACACACCGGCCGCGGCAAAGTACCACTTTGGTCCAACAGAAGTGGGCGGCGGCAACGGAGGAGACACAGGACGAGCAGCCAACTGCAACCGCAGCAGCTCCTCAGCAAGGTCCTCTGGCTCCACCTCCTCGCTAGGAAACACGGTGGGATGATCCAACCCAGCTCATCCTGAGCAGGCAGCTTCCAGAGATCTCCCACAGGCATCTCCGGCTCCGGTGCTGTGAACACGAACAGCGGGGACATCACTCCAGGCCTCCCACATCAAGCGGCCACGGACGTCATGGCAGGTGCACCTCCCCGCAGAGAAATGCACCCCAAAACCGATGGCAGTGAGTTGGCAGACCGACAGCAAGCTCCCATCTTCGGGATGTACATGGTGTCCTCCAACATGAGGTGGCTGGTCATGCCACCCGGGAGAGGGCAGGTAATGTCCACGGTCCCATGCCTTTAAGTCCATCCTGAGTGCCGTCAGCCAATAACATGTGCCTGTCTGGACCCGTCTCTTTAATCCGGTGAAACCACAATGCATCGGGTGACATGTGACGAGAGGCGCCGGAGTCCACGCACCACCGATGCAGGCACAGACCCCCAAGCTCACGGCCTCACGAGAGAGAGCCCAAGGAGGAGCTGGTAGAGGTAGAGGTGACGAGGGCTAGGTGGTCTGGCCACCCTAGCCTGCCCGGCCGAGCTCCCTGGAGACTGGCCAGTGGTCCTTTGATGGCTGGCTGTGGCTGGAGGGACGTCGGCGGATTTGCCAGAAGCATCCACCTCGACGTGGCGACCACAGGCCAGATACATCTGCTTGTGGCAGGCCACACTGGCCACAGTTCTTGCACAGGGTGTCACACAACACTGAAACACACTGCTGGGGCTGAGCCTCTCCAGCAGGCCCGGACCTCAGGCTGACTTGACAGGGAGATGGCTGCTCCAACACTGAGATGTCCATCCGGGGTGGCTGCTCCACCAGAGCAGACACGAGCTGTTGATGGCGGCCATGCTCATCTACCTGCTCCATGATGAGTCCGGAGATGTCCAGCTGGATATCTCGCGCCTCGTAGTGCCTCACAAAGGCCTGCCAGCTCGCCGGCAGGCTGGCCAGCAGAACAGCCGCTACATCCTCGTCGACCACGTAGATTCGGTACTGGTCCCATAACTCCATGGTGAGAGCCAGCACCCTGCTCACATGGTCCCTCATGCTGCCTCCTGCATAGCATGCAGAGAACAGCCGCCTCCTCAGTCCAAGCGGCGTGGGCTGGGTGGCGCCCCCATACTCCACCAAGGAGGTGTGGGTGGACTCGGTTTGTTCGGCCATCTTGGCCTACTTCTGCCGAGTCATGCACATCAAACACCTGGCAGAGAAGAAGCAACCCCACCACACACCCAAGAGGAACAAAAAAACGCTGGAGCTGAAGAGCTGCACCAAGGAGGGGAGGGGAGGAGGAGCCCAGCTCACTCGACTCAGACCCTCTGAAGAACACCAGAGCTGAAGAGCTGCACCACGCAGAAGAGGGGAGGAGGAGCACCCACTCACTCGACTCAACCCCTTTGGGCCTGGGGGGGACACACCAGACACACGCACACACACCCCCAGGGTCACCTTCCTCTGTCCTCTGGTCCTTACTTGTTCTGGCCAGCTGAGGTGGGCGTGCCCACAAGCACTTAATCCATCCAAAAAACCACACCACACTAGTCCTCTGTAATATGAAAAAAAATGCGGAACAGTCAGGCACAACCTGCATCGGGCAGTACACTATCCGAATCCTAGCATGGCTGTAGCGTGCTGAGGCCCATAACCTGTTGGAAATCCGACCAGGAAGTGCTGCAGGAGACTATTAGAAGATGGCGCCCTGTGGATGAGAACACTAGAAACAGTAGGCCTATCTAGTGTCTAGAACAATAAGAGACTATCAGAGTAGTGGCCAGGTACAAGAACGACTTTTTTTTAATTCATAAAGTTAGCATGAGGCAGACCACGGCAGAACAACTGGTCTGATCGGTAACTGAGATCAAAGTGACACACACAAAAACAACCCCAGCTGACCTATGGTGGTGACGTGTGCACAGGTCGGCCAACCTGTGCACTCCACCACACTCGCCAGCTAGTGGCTCCTGTGGTGCTGGTGTGCATGGTGGCTCCACAGGGCCACACATTGCACACCCACCACCCCACTCACCTGGAGTGAGGTGGTGTGTCACCATCGCCACTGATCAGGTGGCGACATGAGCTTACCACCGAGTTCAACCTCTGAACTCGGTGGCGGGGGCGGACTCCCTCTGAGCGTGCCTCCACCAATCAGGTGGCAACACGCTCAGAGGGACGACTCCCTCAGAGGTGCGACTCCTCCAACAAATACCAACGCAAGGAAGCTGTATGAGCGCCACCTGGGCGGTGGAAAATTCGAATTTATGATACATTTGAAGCTACCTTGTCAATTGTTATGGTCAGAGAAAAATCTGTTGTGTAAGAGAGGATCATCTCCACCTGACCAATGGATAGTGAAGTGTCGTGACAGAATTGGACAAAAGATTTCTTGGTGGTAGGTTGTTTGACCGGCAGAGGTCCACTACCACTCATCAAAGTTCCTGCAAAGGTGAAAGTCAATGCCGACTACTATATCACTCATGTTCTAAATCATTATTTGAAAAAGATAGGTTCCTAAATTTTACCCAGGTGAGTTCTAAAAAATCACCTTTTATCACAACAAAGGTGCAAGCCATACAGCAAAGAAAACAACCCAATATATATAGGATTTAAAAAATCGAACTGAAATAAATGTTTTGTGCAACAAGGACATCCCCATTAAGTCCCCCGAGATCAGTCCACTATACATTTTTGTGTTTGGTTATTTGAAACAAAAACTTTTTCATAGCAAAGACTTGAAAAGTGCGCAGAGACGTGTGGAGCACAATCACACTTGAAATAACCTCAACTATTTTTGATACATGGAAACGACGGTGCAGGGTGGTTAGCCAATAAAAATGTAACAGTGATTCAAAGTCGTCTCATTTTTCCCTAACCACCCTCTGTAGAAACAATCTTTGCAAAGTCTTTGTACGAACCGTCGTAGCGCAGTTGGTTGAGCGATGGACTGTGGTTCAGCGGTCCCGAGTTCGATTCCCGGTGCTGGCTTTGGCTCGGGTTGGCTTGGCTGCCCACGCATGGCCAGCCAGCCCAAAGCTTCATTAGCATTCCCTTCCCTCTCCTATGGAAATCGCCATAATGCCATGGCACAGCGATCATCTAATCTAAATTTAAATCTAAATAAAGCGACACATAGATGATGTGTAGCTATGTAGGTGATCCCATCATTGTGACTTGTAATTCGGCTACTGTTGGAAATAAATAGGCAAATCTTTTGCCATTTAATTTCGCCTCTTATTAATTAGCTTGATTTATAAGCCTATTAATTAGCTTAAGTCTTGCATTACAAGGTTCAGTAATTTTTTCTGTCGCTGCCATCTCGGGGCAACTCATATCTAGAGAACTTTAACTGCGTGGTGGGCCATTTAGCCACATATTTTATTAATACATCCTGACTGTTGAATGTTCCAATAACTTTACAACAGAGGTAAAGGGAAATGGGGCTACAATTATTTGAATCTGAATTGTATGTAGTACACACATTGGCCAATTTCTGTGCTTCAGGCAAGATGATCTTCATCGAGAGACTTCTGGAACATCAGGAGAAAATTATGTTGACATTTCTTGGAGTGCAAGGGGTGATGCTTTGTCTGGCCCCGTGTAATTTATTTGGGTCCTTTTACTTAGGCCATTATTCCAGCATCACCTAAAAAATTCTCTCCATGTTTCTGGGGAAATCTTGAATTATTTCGTGTGATTCAGATGTGAAAACCCCTTTGGATTGCTGATTGAGAATATCAGCATTTTCTCTTCTGAGGTTGCATAACCCTCATTCCCTTTGAGCAAGGGATCTTCTTATTGTTTTTTCGACAACCATTTACATATTGTCATGGCCCTGGCAGATTATCTGCCAGAGGGTACGGCACCCCACAAGTTAAAATGTACTTTTTAAAGCTTTTCTATGTGAAATGGCAAGCTTGCAGGCCAAACAGGAGGTGACAGGAAGTCACTTCTGGTTTTGTCAATTTAGGTCAATTGTAGTGTTTTTATATGTTTTGAAGTGCCAAGGAAGGGGGAAGAAGCTTCAGATCTCACCACTAGAGGGCGGGCCTAGTAGACATAAATTGCCAGTCATGTTTTGCATAGGAAACCCAAGTGGGTTTCCTAGTTTTCACTTATGTAATTTTTCCAATCCTTTAACCTTAATATTATTTCTTAAGTTTACATTTATTAAATAGATCTTGGTCCCCTCTACATTTTAAGCTATAAAGCAAGATGATCTGAGGTTTCTTTCCCAGTTTAAATCGTGTTTTAGATATTTTGTTGTGACGTTTTTTGGGATTTTCCCCACGTTTTCGATCATAACTTCTGTTCTGTTCAATATTTTCAAGCCCTATAAAATGCATTGGATGCAGGAGGTGTCCACCTTTCAAAATCTGTTTTAACATAGTTTGTAACCCTTATGGTTACATTTCTACAGCCTTGCACAGTTCTCAAACTAACACAGATCAACTTAATAAATGTATCAAAGCTTTGGAAACTTCTAGAAGGTGGTTGGAGGTACACTCACCAGAGGGTGCCTCCAATACCTTCTCCTGATTG
>JAQGBY010008847.1:0-10212 GCA_034698785.1 Mycogona germanica
CCGTACAGCTGTTTATAGACCTACCTTGTGATGGCAGGAGTCCAATTCACTCAATCGTAATCCAGTAAACTTCTCGGCTTCTCTCAGGAAGCGTTCGTCAACGGTCTGCAGTTCGAAGGGAATTTGAGCCATGATGGCGGCCGTGTCAGCCACGGCCCCGGCACCGTTCGCTCCCGACTCCTGTGTAGGAACCGGATCGCTGTACCCGAATATCCAACTCAGACGAATCGAATAGCACACCTGCGGCCACAATAACAACACGCAGACGATTCTTAAATTCCATTTCATTGCCGGGCGAGTGTCTCCGAAACAGAAATGTAAAAATGGCGAGCGAGAAATAACCTCGTCCGAACTCGTTCCGGGGACTGTTTTGAAAAAGGCGGCAGACGACAACGTTCGGCGGCACAAATACTTCCGCTTCCGGTCGTGGCCTCACTGAGCGGTGCTGACATCTGCTGGCAAAACGCAGAACTTGGCTGGACAATGACTTGTAAAGATAAACGCCGGACGTCATTTGAGCAATGACTTGTAAAAATAGATGCCGGACGTCATATGGGCTTAGACTTGTAAAGATAGAAACCAGACGTCACAAACCGCTTAATATTTCTTTTATTTTTTTGTTTCACATGTTTTTCGCGTCCCCAACTCATAATAAAACTCCTATTTAAAAAAAAACCTAATTAAGGAAATAATTGGCTTTGCCACATTGACACATTCGATGAAGTTTCCAATTAATATTCGAGACACACAAATGAAGAAACATTAACAATAAATAGATGTAATTATATTTATTCAGCATTCAATTCATAAAAATATAATTATGGTGAAAGTATTTTGTCTTTTACTTGAACAAAATCCTATAAAAAACCTTCAGCGCTACACGCCTATGTATTACACGATATAAATTCAAGAACATGAATTTGCATAATAAATTTATAAATAATATTTTCTGTAAATACAAGATTAACGCCAAAATTGTGGAAATGAGCGGCAAAGATCACACGATCCACTCAAACTTTGAGATAAAGCTCTTTGACAAGTATCGCAATTCTAAAATCTGACGAACGAGATTGTCAACGTCATATCTTTGTGATCAATTTTTTTTAAAAACATGATAAAAAATGTTGTTTCGTGACGATGACTAATGCTGAACCGAGAAGGTCAAGTCACTATCTATCAAGGTCAAAAAACGATCAGGAATGGGCAAAATGTTTGGACAATTGGAGTTCATCGAGTCAATCGTTCGACTTGTTAGAAATCTTTCGCTCAAGACAATTTTTTCAATTTTTGGCTATCAATAAAATTTTATATTTTACAAAATTAAAAACAATTTTATACTATATAGAAGAAAAATATATCTTTACGAGGTGGATCAATAGAAAATGGACAAAGAAATCAGGTGAAAATGTATTTGGAAGCAATTCGTGAAATTTATGAACCATTTCTTTTATGGTTCATGTTTGGTATTTTTAACGTATGTAATGTTACAGGATCGAATTGGTTAAAGACTAAATAAATTGTGATTTACGAAAATAATATTATATTGCGATTTATCTAAACACCTGTACATACTCGGGTTTACGTAACAATATACAGTATATACAAAGTTGGTCTCCTTCTGATAATTTTGGACTATCAAATTGAGGATCGCTGTCACGCACAAATTAACAATCCCGAATTGGTCCCAATTGGTCAAATTGTTTTCTATTCTCTCGTAATTGCTAAGCAACAAACAACACAAAATGTCCACATTCCTTCGTTACAGGTAGATGCTGTAAGCGTAGGAGGACGGATTAAAACCTGCGGCAGTAGCAACATCCTATCTACATTAAAACCACTCTAGCAAACAAAATTCTTAATTAACCGAAGATCAATTAGAAAATATTGTCTATAAAAAACTGAATCATCCAGAAAAGTATCAGAGGCACTTTTTTCTTGCATATCTCATCAATCCGGAAGTTGAGAACGTTTTTCTTTATTGATAGTTGTTGTACAGTAGCGGGCGAACGAGTTACGAGTTCAGCATCGAGGTAATAAATTTTCGCAATCGATGTCGTCTTAAAATTCGTCCAAAAACACACTCTCAATGATCGATAATACAATATTTTGTGGTGGAATGCTGGATGTGGACACAAACCCAAAAACTGGCGACGAAAAACGAAAATAAATTCAAAGGAGTGAATTTAATGATGAAATTCCAAATGATCACGGACGATTTCCAAGAGAAAACGCACTGTGTTGTCATTTACAAGATGGTATAGGTTTGTTAATTTGGGTTAATTAATAATTGAGTAATTTGGGTTTGATTCCAGCATTCCACCACAAAATATTGTATATTATCGTTCAGCGAACAACCTGGCGTCCTCCACATCTTTATTGGACTAAACACTCTCAATGCTCGAAACACACTAAGAAAATTCGACCGTCTCCAAAATTCCTGCAGATCCAGTTCACACAGACCTCACACCTGCATGGCGTAGTACACGACCCCAGAATTGTCGGTTACGGTGCCGGAACGGTTCACGGCGTCGGTCGGATGCGACACGGTCGATCCATTGCCATTGGGCACCACATGGGCGTACAGGGAGTCGAAGGTGACCTTGGGTGAGGCGCTGGCCCCTTCGGGAACACCTCGTTCGTCCTTGGTGGTGGCGAAGAGTGGCCGACTCGGTACGGGACCATTGTGATTCATGATCAAAGGAGGCACACGATCTCCGTTGGACATAGATGCCGCCATCTGATATTGGGGTTGCTGCTGCTGCTGCTGCTGCTGGTGGTGGTGGTGGTAATGTTTGGGGTGAGGAGGATGAAAGTACTGGGGATTGTGCTGCTGCTGAGGTTGGTGCTGGAGATGATAGGGCTGGGTGTGCTGCAGTTGATGCTGGAGGTGGGGATGGACAGCACCGGGAGGCTGGTGGGGTAGTCGCTGCTGTTGATGGTGGTGCGGATGATCGTATGGTGGTGGCTGTTGATGTTGTGAGGTATTCACGCTGGGTGGTGGGGGTGGCGGCTGGTAGGGCGGTGGGCACTGGGTGGGCAGCTGTGTCGACGGGCCGCACACCTGCATATAGGTGCCGTCTCGTCCGAGTCGTGCCCGAACCACCGCCGGCGACACTTCCTCTCCGCGGCGGTCGCGCACCACACCATAAATCTCCTCATGGAGAGTGGGCAACGAGGCCACCGAGCGACTTCCGGTCAGCTGAGAGACCACCGCCGGACTGAGGCCGCCGGAGAAGGAAGAGGGCAGCGTGGCATAGCTGCCACTGGATGTCATCCACGAGTCTGAGGCAGCGGTGGAGTGACGTTGCTGGTGTCGGCCGCCAGAGTGACGGGTGGCAGGGTTGTTGGTACCCGCAGTGGCAGCACCGGCATTTGTATCTGGATAGGGCCACGTCAGGTGACCATTGGTGGAGGGATTGGCCAGGGGTGGCGTGTGCAGCAAACCCTGCATCTGTTTGAGAATCTCGCTGGTCGAGCCAAAGCGTGGTTTGATGCCTCGGACGGATGGACGACGTGCCCCAAAAGCACCACCACTCGACCTATTTGAGTCGTATTCTTCGCCATCCGTATAGCTGTAACGCTTGCGAAGTCGTTCCAGACGGTCAGAGTCATTGTGCACGAATCGTGCCAACTCGTCACTGCCCTCGTCCATGTGCAGGTAACCGTTTGCTCCGTAATAACCATAATGATCCTCCTCCTCCGAGGGAACGGGAGCAGGTGTCGCCTCACTAACTCTCGGAATGGTGTCCGGCACCGCTGACCAGCGAGTCCTTTCCTCATCAGACACCGCACCAGCATTGTTATGCTTGTTAGGTGCTACTGAAGGTGGAGGCTCCTGCTGACCATTGAGCAGTTGACGCCGACCACGAACCGAATCCCACATGTTGGCCTGGATCTTCCACTGACGAATGTCACCGGGAACGGCCACTGAATTGGAAGTGGCACCACGGGTGCCTGCCTGGACACCACCACCACCAACCTGGCCAGCACCTCGAATAGGGTTGACAGCAGCGATCAGTCCTCGAATATCTTGTAGGCTCAGATTGTTGCTATCGATCGAGCGTGAGCTGCCATTGAGCACACGGGGTGGTGGCAACTCCTGGTGGCGAGGAATCGGGTCCTGACGTTTGTGATGGTGTCGGTGAGTCCTTTCTTGATCATTCTGCTCCACCTCGTGGCCACCACTGTCGTCGTCGCTGGTTAACAACTTGATGGTGTCCAGCAGAGACTCCTGCGACTTCCAAGTCCTCTGTTGGTGTTTCTCACCGAGAGAGGGCACCACCGCACCACCTTCACTCTTCTTCTTCTGGGTGTTGGAGTAACGTAGCTGACTGCGTCGGATGGCATTGCGCTCCATGATCTGGCGAATCTCACTCGAGCTGGCTGTGCACTGCCGTCCATCGTCGCTGCCGTTGCCGGACAGTGCAGAGGCGGATGACCGCGAGTCCAAACCACTCTCCACGCACTTGACTGTGTCATCTGAGTCGGAAGAGGAGGCGGCCGTGTCACCATTGTGCTGCTGCCGCGCCACCAACGACCGTTGGATTTGCTTTTCGTTGCGCTCGCTTTCCTCGCTGGTCATCATGATGATGGTGTCCTGCGAACTGTTACTGGAGTCAGTCTCACTCTCCGGAATGGAGTTTAATGGGCTCAGCTCGACCTGCCAATTGGCACCGGCCGACTCGCCAGCACCGGGCGTCACCACTGACAGCACGTCCACTGTAAGTTCCTTGAGTGGTGGAGACAGGTTGGTGCCGGAGCTGGTGGTGCTAGGCGCTTCCTGTGTGGCCGCAACCACCTCCACCGACATGGTAGGTGTCACCTGCTGCTGTGGCTGCGCACTGTCGGATGAGTCCACCTGATTCGTTTCAGCATCCGGTTCCATCAGAATCTCGTGCAATCGAAGATTGGCTACAGTCAGTGACTGCACAGAGAGGTCCACATCGTTGGTGATGTCACTAGCAGTAGTGGGCACACTTGTGGACAACACTGATGGCTGTTCGACTTTCGTGTCAGCTTCCCCAGTTTTGCCAGTACACAACACAGTTCTCACATCCGGTTCTGATGATTTGCCTACATCAGATTCTGACACATCTTTCACACTGCTTGAGTCCTTGGAAGAAACGGGACATGAGACGGCACTGGCGCCATCAGGCGTGTCCTCGGCATTTGAACCGCTGATCCCGATTAGCACCTTATCGGCGACCATCGAGTAGTGAGCTCCGCCACGGTCCGGGCCGAGAATGTCGCTGTAGTGTTCCAGCGACACGATGGCATCTTCGTAAGTGTACTTCTTCTCGTGGGGACCACTTCCGGTGGTGGTGGTAGTGGTAGTGGTGATGGTGGTGGTAGCAGATGAGGTGGTGCTACCTTCTGCTTGCTCCTGCTGTTGCTGCTTGTAGAGGCGGAAGTCGGTGGTGCATGCGGCGGACACTAGCGGCAGATCCAGACTCTGCACCAACATCAGTTGAGGCTCGGCGTTGGCTTCGGCGTCCGTGTCAATGTAGAAAGTGGATGTCGACTGGAAACAGACGCGCATTCCCTTCTTGGCGGCCGGCCGCGCTCCTTTCTTCAATGCAGATTTGAGGATGGTGGGGACCACTGGGCCGGGTGCCGGATCACTGGGTGGACTGACGGACTGTGTGTCCTGCACAGCAACAACTGACGCAGCCGGATCCACATCTGCATCGTCGTCGGCGTCGATCATAGGGATATCGGCCATTAGGTCCACACCACCACCGGTGCAGGACGCACGTCGAATCAACGCCGCCTCCGTGAGTGGCTGCAGCAGCACGGTAGACTCTTCCGGCGAAATGTCCATCTGGTAGGCGGGGTTGGTGGCAGCAGGCACGTCGGCCACCGGAATGTCCACCCGAGTCGGTTGCCTCACAATATCAGGATCGAGAGGCTGCTGCGATTGTCGACTAGTCCCGCACGGCGTAGCACTGCTTCCGACCGAACGTGGATCGAATCCGGCAGGTGTAGGTTGATTCGACAACTCGCCGGCCGAGTCGCAAGAGCGTGAGTGGTGGCTGCTGCACGGTTCCAGCAGGTCCAGAGGCATGGGCGCGCGTGGAGCAGTTACGGAGAGTTTGGCGGCGGAGGCGTCAGACAAATTGGCGTTGGAACGGTCGTCGGTGCTGGCCTGCAGTTTCTGGTCGTCCGTATGGTGATACTGCAGACTGGTGATGTCCAGAGGCAAGTTGCCATTTTTGTTGGACGGCAGGTGGCGCTGCTGCAGCTCTACCTTCATCTTGAGCGGGCGTCCGCAAAGTGTGAGCGGTCCGGCGCCAGACGCAGGTCAGAGATCGCGGAGGAAGGCGGCGGTTGGGTCGGACAGGGGGCGCTGCTGCTAAGTCACTCTCGCTCGGAGACTGGGCGAGCGCACCCTGGCGGTGGACAGCAGCGACTAACGATCCGTGCTCCGTTTCGTCCCGACATTGGCACCGTTACCTAAGAAATAATAGAAATTTAGATAAATCCAAATAAACTATTTATTAAGAAACGATATTTTTACACATCAGCCGTTCACGTCTGATATTTGTATTCAAAGTGCAAATAATTTTTTTAGACGTTTAAAAAGGTACATTCTATTATTGTTAGAATATCTGCACAAACAGCTCGAGCGAAAGTTGGTCTCGCAATTCAGACAGCAAGAGTCAAAAAGTAATTACACTAGTACTCACAATTGAAATGACAGGAGTTTTTCACAGTTCGCTGTCGTCTTACGGTCAAAGGATTCTCGCTGACTGTAGTCTGGAATTTAAAAAAAGGAAATTCAATTAATAAATTAATAATTTGACACCGTTCAAAGGTAGGACACATTGATTTGCAACAGCGCGTGAGAAACTGATTGCATTAGTGATAGATAATAAATCTGTCAATAGGCTAGACACGGAAATCGGAGTATGCTGCGAGCTCCGGGTTCGAGACCCAATTCTGGTGACAAAATAGCTCCAATATGGGATGACATACAAATTGCCACACACACACATTACGAATTATTTTATGTATCGTCCCACCAACAGATGAGGTGCTTGGATTTGTGACGACAGCGTTGCCTTACACAACTCACGTTTGAAATTATTTTCGCGAAATGATATTTGATGGCGAAGGAGTTGTGGGTGGGGACGGGGATGGGATGATGATGGAGGGTTATTGACGTAAACGTTTGAAATATTCGCTCGTTAAACCGTCTGACGAGCTATAGGAGATGAAAAAGAACCAGTCGATTTACTTTTTGCACATCTTTAACTGCGTTTCTTGGTAAACACACATGCAACAGCCATCGTATTTCCCAATCGTGCAATTTTGATAAGCATCACGACGAACTAGACAAAAAATAGTTCAAGTGTATACAATCTTCGAATTAAGTGCGCGCACATACGCTGTAGATCAACTTTAATAATACCAGAGATTCCACGGGCTAATTCAACAAAATGCATGTTTTTACGATCGTCTTTACGAGGTCTAGGCAGGAAAAAAATATCATGTTAGCACGCGTTTCGTAACTGTTAGCAAATCGGCATGACAAATTACGCCAGCTCAATTTCACACATCAATTCAAACGTATGATTTCATTCAAAGATGTGAAAAATAATAGATCGACTTGAGCTTGCTTCAGAAGTTTGAATCGCGCTTGAGATCGGGGCGAAATTGGCCTTCGAGATTCGAGTCGCTTTCTCGAAATACAGATCGCATGGCCCAATAGTATTGAAAGCCAAACGCACCTCTCTCCAACACGTGTTTTGAAATTCACGTGCACACACTCGAGATGGTCGAATTGTCTTTCGAGAACCAACAGTGCTGCGTCTTGTTATAGAGCGAAGTCGTCCATTTTGCTGCAAAGACAAACGCACCCTGCTCAACCAAGCTTAAGATTCAGCGCTCGTACGCTTGGCCAGTGTAACAAGGATACAATAATGCAGGTAAAAATCCTCCTCCAGTTTCCGGGTACAATTTCCTTTTTGCTCGTTACGCTATCCAGATAAAATAATGCGGCTTTTTAGAGTTAACGTCTGAAGCATAAAAGCGTAACCGTAACAAGAAATAGTCGAAAGGTCTCCACCGAAACAGTTTTCAAATTTGAACGGAGACAACAAAACGCTTACGACCTTTGATTTCATTTTATAATCCATAAAGTGTGTCCGGAAAACCCGGACAACCGAAAAGACCGACGACAATCCCGATCTAGAACGCCGAACAAACTATTTTTTCTGTACTTGCGAAATAAAGTTGTGTTGTACAATGAGGCCACACCCAAATTGCAAACAAATGTAAACAAAATTAGGGGAAAACGACATTATAAATTTGACAACCGCGCGGCTGAGAACCGGGTGCATATTCTGGACGATATCGCCAAATGACGTCACCAAATACACTACACTCGAACACAAACTTAAATCCTCCGTAAAGATATCCTCGATCGAGATCGAACTTAAAAACTCCATGGGGGTGAATTTACCCAGCTGATTTTCGAGTCCGTTCACTAACCACTTCATTTCCACTCTGTGAACCCACAATGACTAATTAATAAAATAGCGGGTAATTATGATTCTGTCCAAGTGCCAATTTGCCGAATACGAGAGGCGATTAAAAATAATAATAATCCAAATAGATTTCGTGCGGTGGCAATTGGAAAGCTGCCCTCTTGACCAACATAATTACAGGGGGGGGTTTAGTCTAGAGGGCACACTGTAAAAAGATCGAACTAAAACTTTAGTTAAAAACATCTCTCGGGACAACTAGTGCAGTGCGGAGAATAAAACCAGAACATATAATTAAATATAATTCTAGATTTCGACAGCATCTCTTATCACGCGATGACGTCACAGGCTGCCCTCATTTCGCTTTTGCATTACAGCTAACGTAGATTTATCGAGATCCAGTAAACAATAAAATATTTATTTTGCTGATGACATTCCAAAAATTAGTTTCGCTTAAAAACAAAACTACAAATTTTGTCAATTTGGGATTAAATTATTTTAAGAAACAATATTACGACGACTTTCAAATCATCTTCTGTGAATTTCAAAGTTTGCGTCATTTATTTACACTGGCCTCAATTATAAGGACATTGCAACTTATTTAAGATCTTTATGTTGTTGCGTTCATGAAACCGGAATTGAATACGACAAAGGTGATTTCCTCTGCCGAATGGCCAACCCCGGTGCTCGACTACAAATGAACTGAACTAAGAAAAAAATACTTAAAAGCCAGGTCGAGATTCGATCAATGGCAAAGTATCGATTTCAGCGATGGTGAAGTTGTTCGGAGAAAGTGACCACGCCCACATCCACGCGGGAGAGCAAAATGTCGGCCGTCAAAAGTCAACAGAGCCGAAGTCAATGCTCGCCAACAGCAGGATCCCCTCCACCACCCTCAACCTACCCCTTTACCTCACCCACCACCACCACCACCACCACCAACCAGAGAGAAATAAATGATCGACATGATGGGTGGTACGGGGGGTGGGGGAAGGGGGTGGCCAGGCGCTGCTCCACGGATCCCGGAAGTGCGTGGGCACAGCTCAGCGGAGGCGGTAATTGGCGGACGTCAAAAAAGGTACGATGTAATTGAGAGGAACTGTAACGACAACAGAACGCGCAACAGATACAGATACATCGTCAGTCCACCGCACCACTTGCTGTCCTAGGAGTCTGGAAGAAATGACGAGTCCTAGGATACTGAAACACTTCATCTTCTCTGCTGATTTTCTCTGGCTGATAGCGGTTCAATGGTTTTCGAAGAAATTTAGAACCACGTTTCCAGAATAATTTATTTATCTTTACGAAACAAACGAGTCAGCTGAGTGAGGCCCGCTCGGGGTTCGACCTGGTCACCACCACCATCAGCAGCAGCACCGACGCCGCCGCCGTCGCACCTGGTCACGGCGTCCCACGAAAGCACCCTGACCCGGTTTCCACTCTCCCGAGTCCCAACAATAGCGGTCCCGGATATCCGCTTCCAACAACATCCCCTGAGCCGAACACGTCACCACCTGGTATACGAAGACGACAATTTTCTTGGTTCCCTGAACGCAAAATTGGCAGCACGTCGCGCACCACGAACACGCGCCCTCACAACAAACTGAAAAATGTTCGACGCCACCCACAACCATTTAATTCGTCTACCACCCCCAACCCCACATACCCCTTCATCACGGACTTCCTCCGCAGCTCAACCATCATCACCCCCAACCCTTTTCTCCAC